>ONZA01013597.1:1995-17117 GCA_900322205.1 Kewa caespitosa | reverse complement strand
TTGAAATTACTTCTAGACTAAGAGTTTAATCTACAAAACACTATTAAGGTATATTTTTTTGGGTAATACCACTACAAAAAAACATGCGAATAGCGACAGAGCTTTGCGACGGAAAATAAAAACAGAGGCTAATATTTACTCTTTGCGACGGATTTTCCATTCCGTCGCTACTTTGGGACGGAAATTGAAATTCCGTAGTAACTTTGCGACGAAAAAATTACATCCGTCGCAAAACATGAAAAAAAAATTTAAAACTTAGCATCGGATTTCCCATTCCGTCGGTACTTTGCGACGGAATTTCATATTCCATAGAAACTTTGCAACGAAATTTCATATTCCGTAGCAACTTTGCGACAGAAATTGAAATTCCGTAGTTCCTTTGCGACGGAAAAACTAAATCTATTGTAAAACTTTTAAAAATTTTAAAGCTTAGCGATGGATTTTTCGTTTCGTTGCAAAAAAATAGAGGACCTTAGCGACGAAAATTTACAATCCGTCGCAAAATAGCGAAGGATATCATTAAATCCGTCGCAAAATAGCAAAGGACACCATTAAATCCGTCGTTAAATAGCGATGGAAAAATAAAAATTCAATCGCTAAGCTGTTCTAGAAATTACTCTAAATAATATTTGTTTTGATAAAGAACATGAAAGATAAGTTGGCTGAGTGGTTATTTACGTATTTGGTAAGGTCAAGGTCTTGGGTTCGAATTAGACGCTTCTCCTTATTTTATTTTTTTTTATTTTTTATTTTTTAACATTGGTGATGAAATTTAAAAATACGTCGCAAAGCTTTGCGACGGAATTCTAAAGTCCGTCACAAAGTCTGGTTTGCTAGAGATTGATATTCCGACGCTACTTTGCGACAGACACCCATTTTTCCGTCGCCAACGAGGAATTTTGCTACGAAAAAATCCGTCACAAAGTCCTTCGTAAAGCCACCTTAGCGACGAATTTTTCTTTGTTTGCGATGGAATTTTCCGTCGCTGTTAGCGTAATGTTTTGTAGTGTACTTAGTGTCATATTCATGGACTCCTCAATTCTAATGGGAATTGGTCCTATGACAGGTTGTTGAAAAGCTCAATTCATGGATCAGCATGTGGGGTAGGGCACATACGTATGCTTCGGGCTACGTGTCCTTAGTTTTGACCTAAATTATTAGAATATGATATCATGTGAACAGTTACTTCATGAGTTTTAGAATTTACGAAAATGGGAAGAAATAGCTTTTAAAATGAGAGTGAATGAGTGAGAATGTTTTGTGTTAGAAATCCTTGTGTCTTGTTATGCAAGTCATCATGGGCCTTTTAGTAGACAGTTTTGAGTGTCTACACTAAGCTAAGGGGGACCAAAAGGAGATCGAAGCATATGAAACTTCATCGATTAGGGTTGAACAAATACGATACATATCCCTAAAGTTAGCACATCTCTAATGGAGCTTTAGTCTCCACATCTACACTGCACCCGATCTTCTGCGAAAACCACCAACTATCTAAAAAAGAAAACAAAACAAAAGCTAACTTATTTCCAAAAAGGTAACTCCAGTACATACTGGGTTTACGCCTTTTTCGTTATTTGAAGGGCAACCTTCGGGCTACGGAATACTCTTGCACACTAATAATGACGTGCAACTCTACGCATATTGCAGCTCAGACTGGGCTAGTTTCCTGCTTATGGGACGATCACTCACATGCTACTTTGTTCTTATGGGACAATCACCTCTCTCTTGAAAGACAAAGAAACATCATATGGTATCTAGCTCGTATGATGAATCTAAATATCATTTCATGGCTACTACTACTTGTGAGCTAATGTGGTTACGGTCTCTCCTACGGTCTCTTGGTGTTTCTCATGAATAACCTATGCGCTTGTATGGTGACAATATTTCAGCCCTACATCGCCTCAAATCCAGTTTTCCATGAGATTACGAAGCATAATAGGGTGGATTGTTACTATGTAGGATATTGTTAGGTTCTATGAAAAACAAGATCTAATCACGAATTGTGGAACACATAGAACATTGAATGCAAGAACTCAAGATCACATGTGTTTACCTCTTGATGCATGCCTTTCAAGTATGCTTCGAATTAGGGGCCTTTGGCTTCCTTTGGCACGTCCTAGGGATGACTACAAGAAAAGAGAGCCCCAAGTGTTGCTCCTCTAATGGTATCCACAAGGCAATAGGATCGAATACTAACTAGAATGATAGCTAGATCGTTAGAGATGATAAACCCGGTTTCTCTTCTATCTTTTGGTTCGACCTTAAGGGAAAAATTTGGGAAGCATTTTTCTGTTATTTTCTTCTCTCTAAGAGTTTTCTTGACTCAGTAGAATAGTGTTGGGTTCTTTATAATATATGATCTAATCGTATTAAAAGCAGAGCATATAGAAAACGATCGTTACATGTACTCTAGTTCACAAATACTTTACCTCTCGATGCGTGCCTTCTCGAGTATGCTACCAACCAGATCTTCTAGACCATGTATTCCTCTTGATCTCCTCATGAAGATGACCTCCAATGAGCCCCAAGTTTTACTCCAGTGAATTCACACACGTAGATCAATCCAAGGCGATAGCTAGATCGGAATCACGAAGGAACTGTTCCTTCTGGTTCTTCTTCTTGGTTCGAATGAACTCACTTTAGGGTTAGAGTTTGATGCAACGTTTATGCCTTCTCTCCTGATGTATTAGGCCAGTTAAGAGGCATAGGTCTGAACCTAATAAGGAGACATAAACCCTTTATATAGGCACAAGGAATAAGACCCTAAAAGGGTCGTGTGTTATGCGCCTCTTTGGGCCTGGCCCAAAAGGCCTTCGGACAACAGAAGGAACTGTTTCCTCTGCCTTGCTCAATTGCATCTTTGGTCCCAAGGAAACGTACTTAGAACCAACCTATTGCACTACACTTGTGACGTTCATCAATCTACTTTTCTCCGATCCTTTAGAATCTATTGCACTTAGCATTTGAGCTCAATGCCCAGTGACCCAAAAGGTTGTGAGAGGCATCTAGCTACACATCACAACGATCCTTTAGACAAGTGTACAATCCCATTCCCTTATCACTTATTGTCTTTGATTTGATTATAAGGTAAGATATTAGTCATCCTTACCAATTTAATTTTGTTTCTTGATTCTGAATTGAACTGGGATACCAATTTATTAACGCCGTAATCCAATTCATCAAGTGGCCTAAGACAACACTCCCCAAAGGGAGGACAATTCCCATCTTGTGCATCCATGAATCTCGACTTAATTTATAACAACCCGAACATTCCCTTTATAACCTCATGTTACAAAAGGCATTTGAGAAAAGTACAGACTGCCAATCCTTAAGTTGTTTTCCATGACCACTCAGGTTTTAGAACTGGCTCGAGATAGATTTGTGAGAGACTCAAAAGACTTCTGATCTTACAGAGTCGTCACGATGGATCTATCATGTCATGAGCTCCCAACTCATACCTATGCAATTTATCCTCGACACCCCGCTATAGGACATGAAACAGTACTAAGATCAACCTGCAATCTAATCATCTTGGGTTGTCAGAATTTATATTCCAACACCTAGATTATGGACGCACAATCACAAACTCCAGTTCACTTAATATGGTTTCATTATCCAAGTGATAACCTATTTGGATGTTTTTATTGCATCATTTGGATATGTAATCAAACGATACAGAATATTTGAAACCAACCAAATCTGAATAATGTGATAAATGTACAGAACAATATTTTATAGTTATGAACTCCATATCATAATCTAAAACATGTAGGCTAATCACACACAAAGAGTTAAAGACCTACCGCAGCAGTATGACTCTCATGCTTGACTTGATCAAGTGGCTTAGTCAATGAATCTGCTACGTTATCATATGTATGTACTTTGCATATGCTCACATCATCAAATTTGACCCATTGTCTAATAAGGTGATACTTCCGTTCAATATGCTTGGACTTCTGACATGATCTTGGCTCCTTGGCTTGGGTGATGGCTCCATTACTATCGCAGTAAAAAGCCAACAGTTCAGCCGCCGATGGCACAACTCCAAGCTCAGTGATGAACTTGCAAATCCATACAGCTTCCTTTGTTGCTTCTGAAGTTGCAATGTATTCGGTCTCTGTTGTAGAATCTGCCTTATTCAGTTAAGCTTGACTTTTCAAACACCAACAATACGGCTAAGTACGAAGCATGTATCTATAGAGTCAAGGCAGCCCTAGTAGAAGGGGCACAACGCCTAATTGTATTTGGGGACTCCAACCTCATCATATCATATACCATAGAGACATGGAAAGTTCGAGAAGAACACCTGCAAGCCTATGCCGATTGTTTAGAGCAATTGATCCTACTGTTTGAGGACATAGCTTTTCGACATCTACCACGTGAACAGAATCGCTTTACAGATGCTTTAGCCAATCTTGCAACCTCACTAGTCTGGGAAAAGGGAGCAAGAGCCCAATCGATCACTTTAGAGGAAAGACGTGAACCCACTGTAAAGGGACTGACTGTCAATGCTCTAACTATAGAAATAGAGGATGAACCCTGGTTTGTTGATATATAGAATTACCTTGAGAAACAAGAATATCCCCCAGGAAGCTCTAAAAAGGATCAATGGGCCATAAGACAACTCGCCATGCAATATACCATGTAAGCCGGCAAGTTGTACCACAAGGGCCTTGATGGCACTCTCCAGCTCTGTTTCAGACTGAAACAGAGGCACAAAAGATCATGACAGAAAACCACAACGGGGTTTGTGGTTCTCACACGAATGGTAGGATGATAGCCAAAAAGATCACTCACACTGAATATTAGCGGACTACGATGGAACGCGACTGTCAATAAATGGTTCACGCCTGCCACTAGTGCCAAGTATATGCCAATCTAAACCACATGCCACCAAGGCCTCTATACAACATGACTCTGCCATGGCCGTTCTCCACCTGGAAGATTGACATCATCGGTCAAATTCATTCCAAGGTCTCAAACGGACATCAGTACATCCTAGTCGCTATCGACTACTTCTCAAAATGGATCGAGGTTGTGTCCTTTGTGACCCTAGGGGAAAAGCAAGTAGCCAAATTTATCATGAACAACATCATCCGCCGTTACGGGATTGCCTTTTGAGATCATCTCTGACAACGGCTCCAAATTTGAAGAGCATCTGAAGAAATTGCTCCACAAGTGCAAGATAAGACACCATCAGTTTTCGCCATATGAACCTCAGACCAACGGAGATGTCGAGGCAGCCAATAAAACGATCCATAATATTCCGGCCATGATGACCAGAGAATGGCTCGAGAAGCTTCCATATGCCCTTTGGGGATTTCGAGCCTCTATTCGCACCCCGACCGGCGCTATGCCCTACTCTTTGGTTTAGGACATGGAGCCAATGCTGCCAATTCAAACTGAAGTCAAGTCACTTCGAGTGATAGTTGAGGATCTTTGGTGCCGAACCCCATACGAGGAACTAGCTCTCCTCGATGAACGCCAACTTGCAGTGCTTCACAACATCCAAGGTTACCAATGCGGAATTTCTAGGGCTTTTAACAGAAGGATCCGCATCCGTGACATCCAAGTAGGAGATCTCGTGCTAAAAGAGATTCGACCACCTCTGCATGAACCTAGGGGCAAGTTCAAACGAAATTGGTCCGGTCGGTTCCTGATCAAGCAAATTACCTCCGCAGACGCAGTTATAGTGGCTGATTTGGACGGAAATGAGTTCACCAGTTACACCAATCTTAACCAGTTGAAGAAGTTCCATGTTTGACTTTAGGTCTTTTAATTTGTTGTTTTCAAGCTCTTGAGAGCATTGTAACGATAAATAAGATTTCAAAAATTCAAACCCCTGAGATCCCAATTTTCCCTGAGGCACCCCCATCGAACTACGCTTGACCTAATTCCGGCAGACGAGATACGTAGGCAGTCCGCCAGGGACTTGGTCCAAAATATATTTTTGCCTCTGAGGCACCCCTGTCGAACTACGCCTGACCTGATTCCCACAGATGGGATACGTGGGCAGTCCTCAATGGAATTGGTCAAAAGGCTTTTTTCCCCTGAGGCGCCCATGAACTATGCTCGACCTAATTCCCAAACATAGGATACCTAGGTAGTCCACCCGGAATCGGTCAGAGGATTATCCCTATCCCCAGCATCATTTAACAAAAAAGTTGAAAAAAAAAATTCTTAATGTGATGGAAGAGCGAGGATCACGAGAAATTATGTTAAGTGGTAAAATTTTGGACGAACCCATCTCATTACAAGTGGTCAAAATTTGGTCAACTCCCGCTATATTGAAAAAAAAAATCAATAAGAGGGAAGAGCGGCTTCACGAGAAATCGTGTTTTAAGTGGTTAATCTTGAACGATTCCATCTTACCTTAAGTGGTCAATATTGGTCAACTCTCGTTGAAATAAAAATGAAAATGCTGAATCAAGTGGTGTATTTTTGACATTGGCCCCGAGCCTGGTGACATGTATCCCATTTCTCATGCCTTGCATTGTAATTTGTGATTAAAGATTTGTATACAAACGTGTTCAGCACACATCTTTACACAAAATAAATTTATCTTCATCTCATGCGATACTCGTAGAAACCATTTCACTGTCGAGATTCTGACCAATAAATTCGACATTCCTTGCCCTCGGAGAGTGCTTTTTCGTGTTATGAACCCAATCGCCAAATAGTGAGTTAATGCGAAAGCAGGCCGAGCTCTGTAAGACGAGCCTCACTAATTCCCGGGTAATTCAATTTGATCATTTAGCGCTCAGACGAAAGTGCTATTTCTTGGCCATTGGATCAATTCATGCTAAACACAGTTTCAATCACGTTCCTGCCATCGTTCCAATGGTTCAAGCTTGTAGTCTGAATAGACCTAATTCACTACTCACTTTCGGCCCATGAATTTCTTGACCTATCCTATTATTGACCTAAGATTCAATTTTCCCAACAAACAAACTCACCCTTCAAACACAATGTGTAGACCAGCTTAGTCTGTTTCGGTCACTCCCGTTTGTGCCTTCTATGGATCAACCAGCTCTATGCGAATCAGCCTTATCCACCTTCCAATATTTCTTTTCTCCAAACGCCTCCTTGAAATTTGTATCTTTATTCAAGAAATTCCCTTTCACCTTATGTGCCCACATTCGAGCATCCCATCATCGTCGAGGAAATTTATCCTTCGATTCCCCACCGTTGGCGCTGACCCGTCCGGTCCAAATTCCCCAATGAACTCAATCGGGTTTGTCCAATACACTACCTTTGGTGCTACTACCCGCACCGTCCCCAGCAAGTCAAACATTGGCTGTAATTTCCAGCGGAGGCTTATTGGCCCATCCCCAGGGAGTCTTAATATTGACCTTGATCCCTAGCAGAGCCTAATTGGCCTACCCATACGGAGTCAAAATATTGTAACTACACTTGACACTTACTATCTAACTCATATTGTACACACCATGTCACATGTACACACTTCTACACTTGACACTTAAAATCTAACTCATCTTGTACATTCTAATTTATTCACTACGTTGTACACTTCCCCTTTACACCCATGAACACATACATACTACACAAACATACAACCACTCATCCAACCTCCGCATCTATAAACACCCTCAAATTCGATGGGTCAAAGACCCTCTTTTTCCTCACTTCTCCCACAACTACTACGACCACTACCACCACTACTACGACCACCACCACCACCACTACTACCACCACTACCACTACCACTACCACCACTGCCACTACTGCCACTACTACTACTGCTACTGCTACTACTGCTACTGCTACTGCTACTGCTACCACCACCACTACCACTACTACTACCACCACTACCACTACTACCACTACTACCACTACCACTACTACTACCACTACCACTACCACTACTACTACTAGCACTACGACCACCACTACTACCACTACTACTACCACTACCACTACCACTACCACTACCACTACCACTACCACTACCACTACCACTACCACTACTACTACAACCACCACCACCACCACCACCACCACCACTACTACTATTCTCTACTTACACTTAGCATTTTTAAGTTCAAGAGAGTTAAGCTCTCTAATTAACTGATAATTAGAGAGATTAACTCTCAATTTCAATATATAAAAGTTTTTTAAAACTAAGTCTCTTCCTCAAATTGTTTCTCTTTTCACTTTAACGCCAATTGAGGGCCTTAGTTAAGGATAACTAGTGAGTAATTAACTCACTTCTTCAACTCCAAGAGTGGATCATCCAAAGGTGAACTCACAAGGGTAAGATCATCTAATCTTAGCTCAATTTTTTATCTTTACTTCTTGATTATTCTTACTAACTTCATTTGCCTTTTTGTCGCCATTTGAATTTTCTTTTTTTACGACCTTTGGGTGCAGATAGGTGCCCCCCTCTACTTGTGGGGGGAACCTCTCCAACTCGTCCCCATAAGCAAATTGGCTACTTGCTAATTGGACGTCATTTTGACCCCCTACCTACCGTTGTGAGTAACTTAAGGGATGAGTGCTTAAGTTGTTGATTTTGTAATTAGTATAAAAATGACATTTCCATTTTGTTTTACCTAAAATTAACTAAAAAATTACAAAAACCGTGCTTCTGTGCCTGGACAATCAATAAATGAGTCTCGGGAGACAAGTTTATCTCTCGAATTTTCGTACAGTTTGACACATTGTCATTAAAAACTTGTTGTCTCACTCGTTTGAAGTCGGATTGAAGTTATTTAAAATCCTACTCGAAGCTAACACAAAGAGCTTCATTTTGACACCAAGAACGTGTGATTTCGACCCTTGGACTGTCTTAGGTGTCCCTTTAAAGTTGGGTCAAATTTTAGTAGTGATTAGTGTATAACCTACAGTAATGGGTTTCCAAAGACACCTACCATGTCCTTAAACTCCTAGTAGTTTAGGAAAAGTAAATTTTCTAAGTTCATCCAGTTAACTGTCCATAGACTTGACCTAGCGTTTTACCATTAATTCAAAACAAAAATGTTTTAGGTTACCAAAATTAACTTGTGCAATGTTTTTAAGTACGAAATTAGGTCAGTAGCATAGTACAAAAAATGGCTTTCAGTTTTAGTTACCCAAACAATCACAAAACTTATTTTAGTAACCTACTGTTCAGTTTAACGATTAAGTTGTAAATGGTCTAAATCCGAAATGAGTTGGAGTCTCCTTTTTTTTAATGTCCATGTGGAGGACTCAAAAAGATACCATTGAGCTTTGGATATAGCCCATTTAGATTTTTAACCAGTTTATAGTGATTTTTCCAAGTTGGGCCCCACCCACTGTTCTGTTAGTTAAACTGTCGACTTTGAGGATTTTTAATCAATTCATTTTGGGTCCAACAATTACAAAACTTTTCTGTCTAGTCCTTCAATTGGATTAGCTTTACAGAATTAAAATGTTAATTAAACCCACTAGCACTCGCATTTTTTTCATATTTTTTAGAGCCAATTGGATTAGCTTTACAGAATTAAAATGTTAAATGGTTAACAATAAACGGTTACCCAAAATTGCCACCCAACTTTAAATGATACCCCGGAGGTTTCTATGCCCATCATGATTTCATCCACGCTGTGAGCAAACTCTTGGTGACTCCCAGGAGTGAAGATAGACTTCAAATGATTAATTTTCATTATCTGGACACTTATCCTATTTTTAGGCTATTTTACAATGTCTTTCATATTTTTAGAATTCTCTAGCACTTTTTCATTTTTCGAATGTTGTATTTTTATTTTTACATCCGACCATGTAAAAAGTGTCTCCCAAGACCATCTAATGAAATTATGTTTATAACTTTTCTTGCATGCTTGACATCACTTATAAATACAACTCTGTTATTATAATAAAAAGAACCCAATTGACAATTTTCAATTGTATTTGAAATATGTTTCATTCTTAACATATTAGGCCCACTCATATCAGTTTTGGACTATGATGAGATCGCCTGCCCTGTTATTGACACCCTATGGATTATCTCTAAACAAGATAACTCCGAGGCGGATATGCCCCATGTGGAATTACTTGCCTCTAAGCTCAAACTGATATGAATTGACCTGATATTCGGTCCCAGGGAAGACGGTTGACTTGGCTATCCCTCTTTGTCTATCTTGACCTAAATGACCATTAGTCCAGATTAATCAAGGATCGAATACCAGTTGTTAATTATCAACTGTTTTACCTTGCATGCTTGTTTAGACTAGGACCGACATGTCCTTTTGATGTATTACATGACATCGTGTCAAATTCGAGGTTTGAATCGAACATTTGCTTGTATGCTATCATGGGTGCTCCACCCACCTCTAGATTAAACATTATCCTCCATTATTCCCAACAAAGTATATAATCTCGCCTTGTGGAGTACCTAGTGATTGAATACAAACGAATGCTTGATCGTCCCCTCTTATTTGGCTCGGGGCCATTATGGGGGATCCGTTCACTATTTCTACGAAGCCACTCTCCATCTCACTAAGCCTACCATAGCCATTAACTCCACATATCCAAACATGACCCGTTTCACTCCCCGATAGTTTATTCCATCCCTCGAAATGGGAATATTCATGAAAGAAATGCTTATGCACTTGAACCAAGTTTGGGTCAATCCACCCATCTCAGTTGATTTCTTTTGAGATACTCCGGTCTCACACTCCGGATAGTCCCTGGGATATGTTCGTACTCCAACTAGTCCCACACCTGGATTTATAAGACTCTTGGAACGAGTCATATGTGTTTGCCTCTTGGCTATTACTTTTTCGAGCTGGAACTGGCTCACCCATCCTTACCCGCTCCCATCGAGTGGCTCTATGGACCTGTTGAATAGGTCTCCCATATAGAACTACGTTAGGACTTTGATCCATGAGTGGATTCAAGTCCCATGACGAGCGGTTTGTAGCGCGGTACCACTGTATCCAAGCCCGCCATATAACGAAAGACATGTCGGTCCAACAGTCTATTTTTGTACATTTGTGTGCTAACTTCCAATGTTGTACATTCGTATGCTAACTGCTTAATCTCTTTCCTTTCAATTAATTTGGGTATAAACATGATCATCATCCAATTCACTCAAAAATTAGGGACGATAATGTATTGGTAGGTGCCCGTCATTCGACGGATAGGGAAACGGGTCCACCTTTGAGTCTGTACCCTATAATTTAAATCTCAGACCCAAATCATCTGGTAGTTAGATCTTTTGCCTTATCCACCACAGAGTCACTATGGTTTTGCAATGGTTTTCCCTAAAACCTATTTTGGATTTCTCCGAGAGACCCTCCGTCCCTGTTTGGGTTATAACAGGGTGGCGACTCCAAACCTTCTTTCACAAGCTCTTGGGCCTCCGTGTGGGAGGGAGCCCCGACTTCTTTTTGCGAAAAGTTACACATAAACCTTTTTCTCCGATCCCACAGTATGTTACATCCCAAAATTCATACCAGACATTCATAAATGTAACCCTTTACATTACCATTACACTATATTTGATTCCATTACCATTACACAAAAAAGTGATGAACCAAATGTCCTTAAATGATTTATTGCCCCCTATTTGCTCAATGTTATGTATTATGTATTTTTTGTGCCAGCTAAACTTTTTTGTTGCTTTGTTTCAAAAATTGTTCACAAGCCAATGTGTAAATAGTATGGTTTTGTCATTTCTTGAATTTTTAAACTATCTATGTCATGCCATTAGTGAGCTTGAAACCAATTAGTGCATCATACCCAACCCTAGTCACCTTCCTTCTCTTGCATTTTACTTTTTCACCTCCGATTCATGTTGATCTGGTTTTTCTGCAACCACCACTACCCCATCCATCTTCTTTATTAACCTCCCGAAAGCCTTGTTTGTTACACACTATATACTTGATTCTATTCATGTTATTTGGGACTTTAATTGTAGTTGTCTTTTTTGTACCAAAGCCACATCCAAAGCGTAAACATTTTAGAAGTTTATACCTCCCTAAAGTGTCTGTTGAATATCTATCCAACGTAACAAATCATCTCTGTTGGCACATTCATTATCTAATTCCAGCCTACACACTATGTATACTATACACACACTTTTTTGTATTGTTGGGGTGATTCTTGTATTAGTTGGGGGTTATTATACTATACGTACATTTTTCTATTTGTTGGAGTAATTCTTGCATTAGTTGGTGGTGATTTTTATAGTGTGCAGGAGGTAATTTTCATATGGTGTTGTTGTGATTGTTTAATGGTGAAATAGAGGCGGTTATTAGTTTGGTGGTTGTGAAAAAGTGGGAGTGATTAGTAGTAATTGAAGAGGATTGTTGGGGTCGATTATCATTAGTTTTTCCAGTGAGGTGGAGTTACTTTCAGTGTGAGATAACTCCTAAATATCTATGGTGGATGCTTCGGCGAGCGTTTTCGGCATGGTGGAGGTTGATTATTAGGGAAGATAAGTAATCAACAATGTTCGTTCAAAGTTGTACTTCCAACAATTAGTAGAAGTTGAGCAATGATAGACATGACTTGTATGAGAATGATTGATGAAAGAGAAGTTTTACTTATGGGGTGGTTCTTAGGCTATGTAAGGGTGATTGCTGACATGGCAAGTGTGTGTATAGTATATACCTTATGTACAGTAGACAAGCTGTTCCTTTAAACCATTGGGAGTAGCAGACTGCTTAGCAACTGGTGTGGATACAACTTCACCAAAAAATTTTGCTTAGTACATATCATTTTATACAAATCAAATAAGATAAAATTTCATTTTGAGCGAGGTGACGTAATTTCTACTTAAAGTAATACATTGTAAATATTAATTAACCAGTACTTTTTCACCACTTAGCATTTCGACTCATTTTAGGACATAAAGTTGTAGGTTTCTGATACGATAATGTTATCCACTACGTTTTTTTGCTAGAAGTGGTACCTTTATCAATTAACTAGTACTGTTTAACTACTTAGCATTCTGACTCGTTTTACAAAATAAAGTTGTAGGTTTTTGATAGGCACTAGATATATGTTACATTTTCTACTAAAAGTGATGCATTTGATCAAATAACTGTTACCTTTTGGCTACTTAGCATTCTGCCTCAATTTACAAAATATATTTACAGGTTTTTGGTAGGTACCAATTATATGCTACATTGTCTACTAAAAGTGATATACTTGATCAAATAACTAGCACCTTTTGACTACTTAACATTTTGACTAATTTTAGAAAATACATACACAGGTTTTTGGTAGGTACAAGTTGTATGATACATTTCTACTAAAAGTGATACATTGGATCAAATAAATGGTACCTTTTGACTACTTAGCATTCTGACTTATTTTTCTGAAATAATAATATGATGAGATACTGTATTTTTCGTTCAATGACACCGTTTACGACTAAAAGTGATACTTATTTTCACGAAACTAATACATTTTATTATAATAACATTTCGAACTCTAATAGTCATGTTCTGAAAAGTACGAAAAGCTCTCAAAAAGAAAACACAATTTTAAAGCGACAACTGAAGAATGATGCACTCCTTAACGCAATCAAAAAATTATAGTTTAAACAATAAATCTTCACAAAACAGATATGGCAAAGTAAAATAACTTAAAAGCTAGGGTTTTGATGAAAAAAATAAACCTTTCAAAAATATGAACACATGCAAGAATACATGTTGCATTCATAAGTTTTGATTTCACGTACCAAATTGCGCACGATTCATCTTGAGTACTAGGTTCTACTTTGTAGATGAAGATTTTTCGGCTTCATCGTTACTTTTCAGTTAGATTTTGATACAAGATAAGAGCTGCTAGCTTCGTTTTTAAAGAGAGAGAGTGTGTGGGTGGGCTTCCTGGGAGAGAAAGAGCTTCAAATATTAGAGCGAGAAAATCTCATGGATTTTGGTGCCTGTCTAAGATGGGAAAGGATTTGATTCCCATCACAAGGTGAAATGACAAAAATGTCCGTTTGTGAAGAAATTGACTTGATGAAGTACATGTTTTCTAGGGTGTTGGATCATCCCCATCGGATGACTCTTGTTGTTTCTCATTTCTCATGTAGGAACTACTAGGATTTGCGTTACATAAAGTATATGTGTGTGCGCATTTGTGCGTGCGTGTGCACGTGAGTGTACTTGTGCGTGTGTATGTGCGCGTGCGCGTGCGTGCGTGTGTAATGTGTGTATTGTAGTTTATTTTGCAAGAACTTAAGGGAAAATTTTTTGAAAAAAACAAAGACAACAGACTTTCACTTTTTCCTTTTTTTGTTTACTCTTTTATTATTATATGTACACCTCATTTATCTCTCCGACCTTCGACATTAATTCGTACGAGAGTTCACCTTTGAAACCGTGCTACGCCTTCTTCGGTTCAATCTAAAACACTTCACAAGCAATGGGTCAGTGTTATGATATATAATAGATGATAACAACAACATTGCTAAGAAATTGAAAATGACACCATGAAAAACGACAAAGAAAAACTAATAGAAAGTGCAAGTGGTCCTGGACATGTCGTACTTATCGTGACGGCTAAAGTACTACTTACTCCATCCCAAGAAAACCTTTACAGTTGTTTTTTCACGGTCTCCAAGACGCTACTTTGACCGTAAATAACTTCAATTATATGAGTATAGAAATTATAAAAATATGCTTTTCCAAAAATAATACTTGAAATGTATCCGACAATTGTATTTTTATATTATGAATCTTCAAATATTTTCACTAATTAATGGTCAAAGTTCACAAATTTTGACCCTCAAAAAGCAACTGTAAAGGTTTTTTTTGGGATGGAGGTAGTAATAATTTACCAAATCGATATCTAAGATGCATTAATTACTGAAATCAAGAGAAGATGCATGTGCTTTTATGCTTTCTAGATTTATTTGATTCACCATTAGCCCTATTTGTGCATTAAGACAACTACTGCATTACCCGTACGATGCGCGGGTTCATAATTTTAGTTTAGTATATAGTGTGTATAACGAACGATGCGCGGGGTGTTGATGTGAATTTATTAGATAGATGCATGATGTGATGGTAAATGAGTTTATTTTCGATTATAATTAAAAGAATTTTTCATATTAAATTAATATGTCAACAATGTTAACGGATCTAACTTAAAATAAGTAATAATAATACCAATAGTGCTTCAAT
>ONZA01013595.1:0-15385 GCA_900322205.1 Kewa caespitosa | reverse complement strand
TGATTATGAAAAGCAATTGCAACAGAAATTCTTTTTATCCTAAAGCCAAGTGTGATTGAAATGATCAATTATGTTGGTATCTAACCTCAACTTGTTCCCTCTATATAAATTAGTTTCAATGGATTATTCAATTTAAAGAGAAATACGTTCAAAACGAAAACGATCGTTAAAATTTTCAAATATGAACGCCACCGCCGAAACTTTTAAAATTTGAAAGCTGAGTTTGTTTAAAATAATCAATTCTGTTGATAACAAAATATAACAAAACCAAATTTATGAAAGAATTTCAATTGGTTTTTCAATTGAATGAGAAATAAGCTTAAAACACTCTCGATCGTCAAAAAAAGCATTAAATACAAACAGCAATCGCAACCGTAATTCTTCTTACAAGAAAACCAATTATGATTGAAATCATCAAAGTTGGTCTAAACATAATATGATCTAATTTGAAAAATTATTTCCAGTTGCTTTGCAAATTTGAAGAGAAATACACTTATGACGCTAGCGATCGTCAAAAAGCGTTAAATATGAAAAGCAATTGCAACAGATATTATTTTTACAGTAAAGACATGATTCATTTTGGAAAAAAAATCAATTGCCATGACATTTGAACTAGTAATACGCTTATATCTATCCATACCATGATTCAGTTTGGAAAAAAAAAAGCAATTGCATTGACATTTGAACTAGTAATACGCTTATAACATTAACGATCGTCAAAAAGCGTTAAATATGATAAGCAATTGCAACAAAGATTATTTTCATCGTGTAACCAAGTATTATTGAAATGATCTATTTTATTGGTATCTAACATGAACTTTCTCACTTTTGATAAAATAATTTCAATTTGTTTGTCAATTTAAAGAGAAACACGCATCAAACGCAAACGATCGTTAAAAAGCGTCAAATATGAACACCAATTAAAACTGCGATTTTTAATATTTGGAATCCGATTACGTTTAAAATAATATATATTTCTTGTTAAATCATTAGAACGAGATCCAATTTTGCCAAAGAATTCCAATTTCTTTTTGAATTGAAAGAATAATAGTCTTAAAACACGCTCGATCGTCAAAAAGAGTTATATACGAATAACGATTTCAACAACAATTCTTCTTACTTGAATGCCAATTATGATTGAAATAATCAAAAATGTTTATATCTAGCCAGAACATGATCTAATATGAAAAAATGTTTCCGATTGGTTTGCCAATTGAAAGTGAAATACGTTTATAACGCTAACAATCGTCAAAAAACGTTATGTATGAAAAGCAATTGCAACGGGATATCGTAAAGCCAAGTATGATTGAAATGATCAATGTTTTTAATACCTAACCCAGACATGTTCTCTTTCTTTAAAATAGTTTCAATGGGTTTGTCAATTTAATGAGAAATACGCTTAAAATAATCACGATCGTTGGAAAAGCGTTAAACATGAAAGGCGATGGCGACCATAATTCATTTTATCAAAAAGTTGAATATGATTTAAATCATCAAAATTGATGGTACCTAACCCGAGCCTGATCAAGTTCTGAAAGTAACTGCAATTGATTCGACAATTGAAAGAGAAATAGGCCTAAAACGCTTACGATCGTTGAAAAGCGTTGAATATGAACACAAATTACAACTGCGATTTTTAATATTTCAAAGCCTAGTATGATTAATATAATCAATTTTTTTTATAAATAACAAGAACGAGATCCTATTTTACAAAAGAATTTCAATTGGTTTTTCAATTGAAAGAGAAATAGGCTAAAAACACCATCAATTGTCAAAAAGCGTTAAATACGAATAGCACATAGGACCACAATTCTTCTTACATGAATGCTGATTATGATCTACTTAGAAAAATATTTCCATTTCTTTGCCATTTGAAATTCAAATTCGCTTATGACGCCAACGATCGTCAAAAAGCGTTAAATATGAAAAGCAATTGCCAATGAAATTCTTATTATCGTAAAACCAAGAATGATTGAAATGATCAATGATTGTGACATCTAACCTGAAAATGTTCCATTTCTATAAAATAGTTTCAATGGGTTTGTCAATTTAAAGAGAAATACGCTTCAAACAATAACGATCGTAAAAAAGCGTTAAACATGAAATATAATTGCAATTGTGAATCATTTTATTTGTAATTCTAGTATGATTGAAATCAGAAAAATTGATGGTATCTAACCCAAACTTGATCCAAATCTGAAAATAAATGCAATTGATTCGACAACTGAAAGAGAAGTAGGCTTAAAATGCTAAATATCGTTAAAAAGGCGTAGAATGAACACAAATTACAACCGCAATTCATAATACTTGAAAGCTAAGTATGATAAAAATAATCAATTTTGTTGATAGTTAAACATACCAAGATCCAGTTTTATAAAATAATTTTAATTGGGTTTTCAAATGAAAGAGAAATAGGCCTAAAACACTATCGAACGTTAAAAATGTTAAATATAAATAGCGATTGCAACCGCAATTCTTCTTAGTTGAAAGCCAACTATGATTGAAATCATTAATATTGGATATATCTAACCAGAACATGATCCAATTTCAGAAAGTATTATCAATTCCTTTGCCAGTGAAAGAGAAATAAGCTTATAACGCTAACGATCACCTAAAAGCGCAAAATATGAAATGCAATTGCAACAGAAATTATTTTTACTGTAAATACAAGTATGATTGAAATGATTAATTTTGTGTATAAATAATTTGAAAAAAGTACAATATTTCAAAAGAATTTCAATTGGTTTTTCAATTGAAAGAGAAATAGGATTACAACACTATCGATCGTTAAAAAGCATTAAATATGAACATCAATTAAAATTGCAATACTTCTTACTTGAATGATGATTATGATTTAGATCATAAATATTTCTCAAATGTTACAAGAACATGATCTAATTTGAAAAGATATTTCCAATTGCTTTGCCAATTGAAAGAGAAATACGCTTATAATACTAAGGATCATCAAAAAGCGTAAACTATGAAAAGCAATTGCAACAGAAATTCTTTTTATTGTAAATCAAATTATGATTGAAATTATCAATGTTTTTGGTATCTAACCAAAACATGTTCCCTTTCTATACAATAGTTTCAATGGGTTTGTCGATTCGAAGAGAAATACGCATAAAATAATAACGATCGTTAAACAGCCATAAACATGAAAGGCTATTACAACTGTAATTCATTTTATTTAAAAGTTGAGTATCAATGAAATCATAAAAATTGATGCTATTTATCCCAAACCTGATCTGTTTCTGAAAATAAATGCTATTGGTTCGTCAATTGATAGAGAAATAGGTTTAAAACGTTAACGATCTTAAATAAGCGTCAAATATGAACACAAATTACAACCGTGATTTTTAATATTTGAAAGCTGAGTATGATTAAAATAATTAACTTTGTTGATAATGAACCAGAATGAGATCCAATTTTATAAAAGAATTTCCATTGGTTTTTCATTTGAAAGAGAAATAGGCTAAAAAACTATCGATCGTGAAAAAGCATTTGACTACGAACAGTAATTGCAACCGCAATATGAAAAGGCTTAAAAACGCAATTCTCATTATTTAAAAGCCCTTTGTGATCAAATTGATAATATTTGTTTTCTATAGTCATATGATTTTTTCATTTTAAAAAATAATTGTAGTTGGTTCGTCAGCTGAAAGACAAAAAGGCTTAAAACATTAACGATCGTTAAAAGCGGTATATATGAAAAACAATTGCAACCACAACTCTATTTATTAGAAAGCCTATTATGATTGAAATCATCAATATTTTTTCATTCTTACCATAACCTAATCCTATTATAAAAAATAGTTATAATTTGTTCATCAAATGAAAGAGAAATATGCTCAAAACAATAACGATTATTAAAAAGCTACAAACATGAAAGGCAATTGCGATTGTAATTCCTTTAATTTACAAGTCGAGTATGATTGGAATCATCAGAGCTGATGCTATCAAACTTATGAGGCTAAGTCGTATCACCTAAATCAAATACAAAACCTACTAATATACTCTAATTTAACGTAGTATTATAAGTGGGGATCAGATCCAAAGGGAAAGAGAATTTTGCAATTCTTTTGTAAGTAAATTAAGTACCAATGAAAAGTGGGGTTTCATCTCGAATAAGTTATTCTAACAAAAGAAAACAAATATCGAATTAAATAATAAGTAATGGGAAACAATGAGAGACCAGTCTTGGTTTAATAAATGTCCCCTACTACTCTTTTGATTGATCATAGAAACACAAACTCTTTTCCTAAGTCTTGACTACCTATTGTGAAGGAGTGACCCTTCACTTCTCCTAAAGTGAAGTAAAGTAGTACGATCTGCGTGACTACAATACCCTAACCAATGGATAACCTAACCCTATAAGCATCTAAGTTCAATCCATAAGAAGCTTTAACTAATACAGAACCAATAAGAAAATGGGTAATCTCACACCGGAATCACACGACAAGATATTCCCAAACTCTAGAACTAGCAAGATTGAATCAGTCAAACCGTACAAGTTCTAGTTTGTAGTCATAAGATAAGATTATTTCAGCAAAATCTAATCTTAAATCTAGCAATAGATCAATAGAAATGATAAGCAAGTAGGGCTCTAACTTTAAAATATGTAAAGATCATAGAACATCAGCAAGTAATGGAACAATAGTGAACAAAAACAAGAAGAGTTGGGAATCAAACAATTTTAAAGTAGTAGCTTCAATTGATCGATCCAAGATGATGGTTTAGGCTAGAATCACTAGTACAAAATAGGTCTTTTATGTCGCGTGATCTATGACGGTTGTAGTTAAAATTGGTGTAGTTAGAATGGCGGTGGCAATATTGTTAATAAATCTAATAGTTTTCACAATGGTTATGTAAAAAACCGTAATAAACATGTATCAAAGATGGCTTTTCGCAAACCCGTTGTAAAAAATATGGGTATGCTATCAAATTTTAAGGACAATTAAATTAAAAACCAGAATAGAAAATCTTCCATGACGGTTTACTAAAAACCGTTATTGATAAAGGGTCAAAAAAATATTAACAAATATTAAAAAATAGCAACTGAAGCGCCAGCTACACAAATAGGATACACTACCACGTACTCAGCCTTGTTCTTCTCTTCTCTTTCTCTTATCTTTCTCTTATCTTCCTCTTCTCCGTCCAATAGCCCATCCCTCATCTTGGCAGGTGCTGTTTGCTTTTTGCTGACACTAATTTTAGCGGGCTCTGACGCGACGGTGTAGTCTCATGTCACCGTAATCGAACCTGCTCAGCCAGGTAAGAAACTTGAACTCCTCTTTGCACCCCACAATTAGAAATCTCGAGGCTATATACATGTACTATAAATTTTGTTTGTGTTTGTACTTTTGTTATAATATCACTTGTGTATGATAAGAATCTTTGATAGAATGATCGATTGTGAAATTTTATTAAACCCTAAATTTGTTATCTTCTTTTTTTATTCCCTCTCTTTTCTTGGTACTGTGATACTTCTATCATTGTCATCTATGTTGTAGTTTATGTAAATCATGGGTAATTTAAAGGATATTATTCATTCTCTCATTTGTTCTTTTCTGCTTAGTCTCTATGTTCGGGTTCGGGTTTTAGTTCGATTTAAAATTCAGGTGCCAAGATGTTGTTTGGGCATCAGGTTTAGTTTTGATAGGGTAGGGTCTAGTTTGTACAGGGTCTGTGCACCGGGTCGAGTGAGGTACATTGGCGGGGTGCGGGTGTGTACAGGGGCAGGATGCGAGTCTTTGTAGGGTAGGGTGCGTGTCTGTGTAGGGGAAGGGTGCGTGTGTGGCAACGTGCAGTGTTTTCAGCCAGGATGTTCTTGGGATATTGGGTGTAGTTTGGGTAAAGTGCAGGTAATGTGGAGTATGTTCTACTTATTGGCCTTTGTAAACAAGGTCAGTTCTATTCTAGTATTGGGTCTATGCACAGTTGTTTCGGGTCTGTATAGGGTTCACATTGCGGGTCTGTGCAAGGGCCAGGGTGCAGGTGTGTATGGGGTACACTTTGAAGTTCAATATATAGGTTTGTCTCGTGTGCGGTGCAGTTCTAGTAACATGTAGTATATTCATGCAGCTAGGTCGGTTCTGGTCTGGTATCCACTGGTCTCTGCACAGGGTGGGTTCAAGTCTGTATATGGTTCATTCATCAAGGCTTGTACAGGTTTGTCCAAAGTGGAGCTCGGGTTAGGATGGATTTGTTGAGTTCCTTGTTCGTTTTTTGGGGGTCAATAATTCATAGGCTGAGAGACTCTTAAGGGCGAACACTTCCTGTTGTTCGTTCGATGAAGTGTGTACATTGCTCTTTGTGCTCACCTATGTCTCAGTTCCATAATTTCTTCTCTCAGATGCATGTTTGCTTACCTTTTTTGAGCAAAAATTATTTCAAGATTCTTTTGGTTTCTATTATGATATGTTAGTACTTTTTCGTTAGATATCCATTCCCTTCTTTATAGTGCTGTGTACTGCAAACCAATTTGGTTGAACACAAAGATTGGAATACTAGGACACAATAGTTAATTGATCATGCAGAATATGTCTCTGTAGTGAAAGACCCACTTACATCATTACCTGGGCATGCATATGTTTAGTGAAGCTATTTGTTATTTGTAAGAGCCTGAGAAGTATAGCTTGGTGTTGGACTGTTAGTTGATTCGACTGTGACATGTAAAACGTTTCTGTTTAAAAAATTCCCCACCAGACCAAATTTTGCCAAACTGATGTGAAACTCTACAACTCAACTCGATTATAGGTTCACATGGGCTACGTTTCGATGGCAAAAAAAAAACTGCTCTAGTATAATAGATGTGCAAGTTTTTGGTATCGCCTCCACAGTGTAGAAGCAAACAAGAAGGGTCCAATATAGGAAAGTCAAGAGTTGTCCACGATTAGTATCGTGTACACTAATTTGAAGGGTTATTTAAGTTCTAAAGACGTAACTCAAAAGTGACTACCTCACTTCTTCAAAACATAGAAGTCATCCCCTAACATTAAGATGTAGAATAGATTATAACTTACCCCAAGTGGGGTGTCAGATTGCTACCCCAAATGAGTTTATGATTATAATTGAATCAACATTTATAGTGAACACGATAAATGTAATATAAATTTAGAATGAGCATTTAGAAGATGAACTACACTTTTCTTTTGGTGCGGACAAATGAACTATAATGTGTATGTAAATACAATACTATTATTGAGGAACATACAATGATATCACATGAACTACTACTTTCCTTTTATTTTGTACATGAAATCCAGCTCCCTTGGGTCACTGGCAGAGGGGTGTGGGCAAGGGCAGGTGCTCACTGGCACGGGGGCATGTGCACGAGTAGAGGGGGTCAATGGCACAGAGGTTTGCACAGGGGGGTCACTTGTAGGGGGACAGGTCAGTGGCCGGCAAGGGGGTGTGTGCACGGGCAGGGTTTGTGCATGTCAAGTACAAAGGATTCACTCATTTGGATATGTTACATTTACTTTGGTATAGAAATCGAGAACTTTAATTTTGTTTCGCTATATTTGTTTCTTTACAATTTCATTAATAAAGTGTTTTGTGATTTTAAATTAACACAACTCTTTATTTTTTAGCGTTTCAAGGAGTTCCGTGATCCATATGCATAAAACGAGATGGATAAACGCTCGAGACATGTGGGCATCATATTTCTTGCGGAGAGAGTTGGAGCATGCAACATTCGACTAAGGGGTTTATTGTTTTTTTGTTTATGTTTTAGTTAGAAATAGACGAAAAATTAGAGAATTATTAGCTTGATTATGGAGATTATGGACTATGGAGTTTGTGGATTGTGAATGGATTTGAAAATGTTGAGTTGGAATCATATATGAATATATTTTTGTTGGAAAGATGTGTTGGTTGGTGTTGTTCGTTCTTGAACGTCAATGCAGGAACATTATGACTCAAGCAAATATGTGTACTTGGATGTTAATGTTTTTTTTTTAAACATTTGATTTTCTACAGCGGTTGTAAAGTAAAACCATTGTCAAAACATCTTGTTTCTACGACAGTTTGCAAAAACTGATGTAAAAATACTATTTTCACCACGGTTTATAGTAAGGATCGTTGTAGATGAAAACTTTTCAACAACGGCTGTTGTAGTGTAGAAACCTTTTTTATAGCGGTTCAAAACCGTTGTAAATGAGTGAACTTTCTATGACCCCTGCAATAATGACGGTTCGTCCTTTCGCCGACCCATCATCGTATGCCATCTTTACCTGTTATTAAAAGGGTATTTTGCACTACTGAATCTCCATAGAAAATCACCAAAATAATATGAAAGGAAAAAGTAGTTCAAAAGTTTAGAGTCTCCTTCAACAGAATTTTTAAGAACCTATTTATACAAGTACCAGAAACTAGGAAAATTAACTAAAGCTACGCTCGCACAAATCGTGAAAAGTAACCTATAGTGCGCACAGCGTAGGGTGCGCGGAGAGCGCATCCAAAAAATGGGCAAAACACTGGTTAGATAGAATGTCAAGATTACAGCGCGCAGATCGTTTGCAGCACAAAAACCACGGACTGGCAGTAACTGAAGAACAAAGCGCGCACCATAAGAATGAGACATTTCAATTCCAAACAGAATGAGAAGAACGCAGCGCGCAGGGTGGTGCAGTGCGCGCTTCTCTCTCAGGACTCCCCGTCAGTTTTGTCGAACTCCTCGATTCTTAAATCCTTGCTCACGCCAAGATCGTCTACTCGCCCGTAAGGTTCCACTGACAAACCACAGCCAAAACTCGACCCCAAAATGCAAGGCTTGACACGTCGAAGATACCCATGGTCTCTTTCTTGGAAAAAAGCTCCAATCCCGAATTAACGGGAAATAAACTCAATACTCGCATCCATAGCACAAAACAATTCATAAAACCATGCTCCACACTACGTACTAACTTGTGCTCATCACTTACCCAAACCTGATCAAATTCAAAAAAATAACCGTAATTTATTCGTCAAGTGAAATAGAAATAGACTTAAAACGCCAACGATCGTTAAAAACCGTAAAATATGAACACAAACTACAATGTAAATTCTTATTGTTTGAAAGCCCATTATGATTAAAATAATCAATTTTGTGTATAGTGAACCATATCGAGATCCAATTTTACAAAAGAATTTCAATTGGTTTTTCAATTCAAAGAGAAATAGGCTTAAAACACTATCGATTGTTAAAAAGCGATAAATATAAAAAGCAGTTCCAATCTCAATTCTAATAATTAGAAAGCACAATATGATTTCAATGATGAATATTGGTTGTATCTAATCAGAACATGTTTCATTTTTAAAAAAAATAGCTTCAATATCCTACAATCGTCAAAAAGCAGTAAATATGAACTACAATTCAACCTGAAATTCTTGTTATTTTAAAAGTTGAGTATGATTTATAAGATAAATATTGTTAATATCAAATCAAAAATTATTCAATTTAAAAAACGCAAGTTTAATTGGTTCGTCAATCAAGAAAGAAATAGGCTTAAACGATGAAGATAGTTAAACAATGTTAACTATGAAAAGCAATTGCGATTGTAAATCTTATTATTTGAAAATGGAGTTCGATTAAAACGATCAATATATTTAAAATATGTTCAAAACTTGTTTCAATATTAAATAGTCTATTGGTTTGTCAATTGAAAGAGAGATAGACTTAAAATGCTAACGATCGTTTAATAGCGTCAATATGAACAACAATTGCAGTCGTAAGTATTATTGTTAGAAAGCCTATGATGGTTCAAATAACCATAACTATTTATATCTAACCAGAACATGACACAATTTCAAATAATAGTTTCAATTGGTTTATGAATGGAAAGAGAAATACGCTTAAAAAGCAAATGTGTGTTAAATGTGAACACCAATTACCACCGCGATATTTAATAATTGAAAGCCGAGTATGAGAATATAATAATTTTGTTGATAACTATAAAGAATTACATCCACTTTTACAAAAGAATTTCAATTGGTTTATTCAATTGAAAGAAAAATAGCCTTAAAACACTGTCGATCGTTAAAATTTGTTAAATATGAATAGCGATTGCAACCAAAATTCTTCTTACTTTAAAGACTATGATTATTGAAATAATCAAAATTGGTTACATATAACAAGAACATGATCCAATTTGAAAAAGTAGTTTCAATTGCTGCATCAATTGAAAGAGAAATACGCTTATGACGCTAACCTTCGTTTAATAGCGTTAAATATGAACAACAATTGCAGTTGCAAGTTTTATTGTTAGAAATCCTACGATGATTTAAATAGCCTTAATTTTTTAAACATAACGACAACATGATTCAATTTAAAAGAATAGTTTCAATTGGTTCATCAAATGAAGAAATACGCTTAAAACGTTAAAGATCGTTAAAAGGCGTCAATTGTGACACCAATTACAACTGCGATTTTAATATTTGAAAGCTGAGTATGCTTAAAATAATAAAATTTATGTATAGCTAACCAGAACGAAATCAAAATTTACAAAATTATTTTAGTGGGTTTTTCAAATAAAAGAGAAATAGGCTTAGAACACTCTCGATCGTCAAAAAGCGTTAAATACGAACAACAATTGCAACCGCAATTCTTCTTACTTGGAAGCTGATTAAGATTGAAATCATCAAAATTGGGCATTTCTAATGAAAACATGATATAATTTGAAAAAACATTTCCTATGAATTTGCCAATTGAAAGAGAAATACGCTTATGACAGTAATGATCATCTAAAAGAGTTAAATAAGAAAAGCAATTGCAACAGAAATTATTTTTATCCTAAAGCCAAATATGAATGAAATGATCATTGATTTTATTTTTATTTTAGCCAATCATATTTCCTTCTCATAAAATTGTTTTGTCAATTAAAGAGAAATACGCTTAAAACAATAACGATCGTTAAAAAGCGTTTAACATGGAATGCAATTGCGACCGTAATTCATTTTAATTAAATGTTGAGTATGAATGAAATAACCAAAATTGATGGTATCTAATCCAAATCTAATCTTGGTCTTAAAATGAATACAATTGATTCGTCAAGTTAAAGAGGACTAGGCTTACAACGCTAACGATCGTTAAAAAAGCGTTAAATATGAACTCTAATTAAAACTGCAATTCATGATACTTGAAAGCTAAGTGTTGTTTAAATAATAACTTTTTTTTATAACTAGCAGGAACGAGATCTAATTTTAAAGAATTATTTCAATGGGGTTTTCAATTGAAAGATAAATAGGTTTAAAACACTTGCGATTGTTAAAAAGCGATAAATATGGAAAGTACTTGCAACAGCAATTATCATAATTTCAATGCCCAGTATGATTTAATTAATCTAATTGATAACTAATGGTTTTATAATCAAATGATGTTTTGATTGCAAAAAATAATTGTAGTTCGTTCGTCAACTGAAAGACAAATAGGCTTAAAATGCTAACGTTAAAAAGCGTTAAATGTGAAAAGCAATTGCAACTGCAATTCTAAGTGTTAGAAAGCCTAGTTTCATTGAAATCATCAACATATTTGAATTCTAACCACAAAATGATCCTATTATAAAAAATATTTATATTTTTTCGTTGATTGAAAGAGAAATTCGCTAAAAAAAAAAACGATTGTTAAAAAGGGTTAAACATGAAAGGCAATTGCAACCGTAATTCATTTTATTTGAAAGTTGAGTATGAATAAAATAATCAAAATTGATGGTATCTAACCCAAGCATGATTAAACCGCTAAAGATCGTTAAAAAGCGTTAAATATGAACAAAAATTACAACCCTAGCTCTTAATATTTGAAACCCAAATATGACTGAAATAATCAATTTTTTTCAGTGACAAGAATGAGATCCAATTTCACCAAAGAGTTTCAATTATTTTTTCAATTAAAAGAGAAATAAACTTCAAACACTATCGATTGTTAAAAGCCAATAAATATGAAAAGCAATCGCATCCGCAATTCTTATAAATAGAATTCCCGTTATGATTTAAATAATCAATATTCATTGTATCTTAGTAGAACATGTTCCATTTTCAAAATATCATTTCAATTGCTTCATCAATTGAAAGAGAAATACGCTTAATGCGCTACAATCGTCAAAAAGCAGTAAATATGAACGACAATTCAATCTGAAACTGTAGTAATTTTTATGTTGTGTATGATTGATATTTTTGAAATAAAATCAACAATTTTCCAACTTCAAAAATGTAAGTTTAATTGGTTCGTCAACTGAAAAAGAAATGGGCTTAAAGCGATGAGGATCTTAAACAACGTTAACTGTAAAAAGCAATTGCAACCATAATTCTTACTGTTTGAAAAAGGAGCGATTGAAATGATCAATATTTTTGGTATCTGTTCAAACATTTTCCAATTTTAAAACTAGATTTTATTGGTTCGAATTGAAAGAGAAATAGGATTAAAACGGTAGCGAACGGTTAATAGAGTTAACTATGAACAACAATTGCAGTCGCAAGTATTATTCTTTGAAAGACTAAGATGATTTCAATAACTGTGATTGTTTATATCAAACTAAACATGGTGCAATCTTAAATAACAGTTTCAATTGGTTCATCAATTGAAAGAGAAATGCGCTTCATATGCTAACGATCTTTTATAAGCTTTAAATGTGAAAAGAAATTGCAACTGTAATTCTAAATATTTGAACGCCTAGTATGATTTAAATCATCAATATTTTTTAATTACAACCAAAAGATGATCATATTATAAAATGTAGTTATGATTTGTTTGTCAACTGAAAGAGAAATACGCTTAAAACATAAACAATCATTAAAAAACTTTAAACATGAAAGACAATTGTGATCGTAATTATTTACAAGGTCAGTATGACAGAAATCCTAAAAAATGAAGGAATCTAACCCAAACATGATCTAATTCTGAAAGTAACTGAAATTGAATCATCAATTGGAAGACAAATAGGCTTAAAACGCTAACGATCGTTAAAAAACGTTAAATAAGAACACAAATTACTGCCGCCATTCTTGATAGTTGAAAGATAGGTATGATTAAAAAAATCAATTTCGTTTATACCTAACCAGAAGGAGATCAAATTTTACAAAATAATTTTCATGGTTTTACAATTAAAAGAATAATAGGTTTTAAACACTATCAATCATTAAAAAGCGATAAATATGGAAAGCATTTGCAACACGATTCTTATAATTTGATCACCCATTATTATTTAAATAATAAATATTTGTTTTATCTAACCAGAACATGTTCCAATTTTAAAAAGAGTTTCAATTGGTTCGTCAATTGAAAGAGAAAAACGCTACAATCGTTAAAAATTTGTAAATATGAACAACCTGAAATTATTGCTATTTTAAAGCCGAGTATGATTCATATGATCAATATTGTTGAAATAAAATCAACAATTTTCCATTTTCAAATATGTAAGTTTAATTGGATCGTCCATTGAAAAAGAAATAGGCTTAAAAAGGTGAGGATCGTTAAACATCGTTGACTATGAAAATCTATTGCGACCGTAATTCTAATTATTTGAAAACGGAGTTCTATTGAAATGGTCAATATTTTTTGGCATGTTTTCAAAAGATGTTCCAATTCTATTGGTTACGCTATCGAAAGAGATATAGACTTAAAACACTATTGATCATTTTATAGCGTTAAATATGAAAAGCAATTGTAGTCGCATGTATCATCATTTGAAAGCCAAGGATGATTTAAATGACCGTGATTGTTTATATCTAACAAGAACATGATGCAATTTTAAATAATAGTTTCAATTGAATCATCAATTGAAATATAAATAAGCTTAAAACACTAACGATTGTTAAAAAGCATCAAATATGGACACCAGTTACAACTGCGATTTTCAATATTTCAAAGCTGACTATGATTAAAATAATAAGTTTTGTTGATAACTAAGCGGAACGAGATCCAAATTTACAAAAGAATTTCAATTGGTTTTTTAATTGAAAGAGAAATAGGCTTAAAACACTATTGATCGTCAAAAAGCGTTAAATACAAACTGCAACTGCAACGGCAATTCGTCTTACTTGAAAGACGATTGTGATTGTAATTATCAAGATTTGTAATATATAACAAGAACATTAACCGATTTGATAAAATATTTCTAATTTATTTGCCAATTGAAAGAGAAATACGCCTATAATGCTAACGATTGTCAAAAAGCGTTACATATGAAAAACAATTGCAACTAAAATTATTTTTATCGCAAAGCCAAGTGTAATTGAAATGATCAATTTTTTTGTATCTAACTTGAACATGTTCCCATTTTATAAAATTGTTTCAACGGGTTAGCCAATTCAAACAGAAATACGCCTAAAACATAAACGATCGTTACCAAGCGTTAAATATGAACAACCATTGCAATTGTAATTGTCGTTATTTAAAATCCGTGTTTGATTAAATTGATGAATATTTGTGGTATATAATCAAATAATGTTCTGATTTCAAAAAGTAGTTGCAGTTGGTTTGTCAACTGAAAGACAAAAAGGCTTAAAACGCTAACGACCATCAAAAAGCGTTAAATGTGAAAAACAATTGCAACCGCAATTCTAATTATTTGAAAGCCATGTATGATTTAATTCATCAGTACTTTTTAATTTTAACCATAACATGATCCTATTATAAAACAATAGTTTTAATGTTTTCAACAATTGAAAGAGAAATGTGCTTAAAACAATAGCAATTGTTAAAAAGTGTTAAACATGAAATGCAACTGCACCGTAATTAATTTTATTTATAGTCGAGTATTATTGAAATCATCAAAATTGATGGTATCTGACCCAAACCTTATCCAGTTCCGAAAATTACTGCAATTGATTCGTCAATTGAATAATAAATAGGCTTAAAATGCTATTATAATTAAAAAGTGTTAAATATGATTACAAATTACAACCGCAATGCATAATGTATGAAAGCCAAGTATGATTAAAATTATTTTTTTGAATAACTAACCAGAGTGAGATCCAATTTAACAAAATAGTCTCAATTGGTTTTTCCACTGAAAGAGACATAGACAATAATGATGATCATTATTGTTGATATAAAATCATCAATTTTCCAATTTCAAGAGCGCAAGTTTAATTTGTATGTCAATTTAAAAAAGAAATAGGCTTAAAACGATAAGGATTGTTAAATAGTGTTAACTATGAAAAGCAATTGCAACCGTAATTATTAGTATTTGAAACGGATTTTTATTGAAATGATCAATATTTTTGAAATCTTTTAAAAAACATGTTAAAAAACAGATTCTATTGGTTCGTCGATTGAAAGATAAATAGGGTTAAAATGCTAACGATCATTTAGTAGCGTTAAATATGAACAGCGATTGCATTCGCAATTATTGTTGTTTGAAAGCCAAGGATGATTTAAATAACCGTAATTGTATATATATATATA
>ONZA01013582.1:13979-25410 GCA_900322205.1 Kewa caespitosa | reverse complement strand
CCCTTTTGGGAACCCGAAATTATATGCTCTCTCATAATTCATTATCCAACAAAACTTTAATGATAACAATGTATATAATGTAGTTTATATATTNNCAAATATGTAACATAACAAATTAAAAGTCAACATTACAAATTAAAGTATTATTTTCAGTCGGGTGCACCAGGTGTACTTGGTACGCCTGCTTTCATACGATAATAGAGTCACGCGATTCCCTCGTGACTTCTTTCCAATACAAAAACGCGCTACTCCCATTTTTTTTAAAAAAAAAATATGAAACCAAAAACACATGTTCCAAAAAAACGACCTCCATCGCGTTTCTGATTCTCTCTCTACCTCTTTCCCTCTTTTCCTGCTAACGCTTTCTCTCTCTAAAAGCTACAAAACCTGGAATAATGGAGCTTATTGAAACCATGAAGATTAAAAAGAAAAACACAATTGTTACAATTTCCAGTGATAAACAAATTCAAAAAACTCAAGTTGTTGCACACCTAGAATCCATAGAGGTTGATGAAACCATGGAGATAAGCAATAAAAATGCAATTGTAACCGTTTTCATTGATGAATANACTGAAATCACTCAAGTAGCTGCAAAAAGTGAAGCTAAAGATATGAAATTCATAATCAATATTTATATTATTTTTTTCTTCAAAATTCGTAATCAAAAAGCTAACATCGAGCTAGATTAAATCTTCGACAGAAGTCATCAATGATGTAAGTGGTTGAAAGCAGGTAGACTGATATTATCGAGCTAGATTACAAGATTGTTGAAAGTTGATAAATTGTAATTATCAACATTGAATGACTCCCTATCAAGTTAAAGGATGACAACTGTCAACTTATATTAATTTGTAATGGTAGGAAAAAAGATGGATGACTAGCAAACAGAGAATGTGGGTGACTCTTAATACTATATAAGGATGACAGAGAAAACAAGAATTAGATGACTCTGTAATATATAGAGAGGTGACTGACTTGTCTTAAAATGGATGACTATGTAATACTATGTAGGGATGATAGTGTATGTTTGGTACGTAGCATCAATTGTTACTTGCCTAGCCATTGAATGTATAAAAGTACATCAGTATATATGTTACATAGGGGTGACAGACTTATCAGGAAATTGATGACTTAGTAAATTATATAGGGATGACCCTGTATGTTAGGTAGCATCACTTTCTTAACCCTGCATGACCCCCAATAGAATATGTAGGTGTATCTTAGAAACTTTTTTGAAGCTAACGAAATACTTATGCAAAACAGGATCAACGTCAAAGCCTCAAAGCTATATACAGATGAAGATCTAAAAGGATGTCTTAAGGGATTTAAGGGAGAAACCATTGAAGACATGTACAGCATGTGCTGCCAACATGCTAGGTTAAATGGATTCATTGTGAGAAAGGGAAAACAGAGAACACAAGTTAAGACAGAACTTGTGCTAGAGAAGTTTTTCGTATGCTGTTGTGAAGGGAAGAGAAGAGTATGAAAGAATGGAGAAGTAGAAATAGAAAAGGAAGAATTTGAATATGAGATGACAAATGGAGAGAAAAGGAAGAGGAAAAAATTGACTACAACTCGCACAGGGTGCCTAGCAAGTGTGAAGGTGAAGAGAAATAAGGAAGGACAATATGAGGTGGCGTTTCACAATACAAACCACAATCATAACCTGACACGGACTGAATGAAAACACCATCACAGACAAAACAGGTCTTAACAATGGAGAAACAGAAGATATCACCCGGATGACAGAAAGAGGAATAAAAGCGACCGATCAATTTAAGTGCATGTGCTATGATGAAGATGATGAAGAATATGTGGGTCACTTAGTAAAAGACCATATAAACAAGGTCTATAAGATAAAGATGAAGGAGACCGAAGGTGGAGATGCGCAAAATGTGATTGAAAAACTGGCATAAAAAGCATCAGAGGATCTGAACTGCTTTTACAGGGTGAAGTTCGATGAGTATGGTCGTTTTTGCAGCTTATTTAAGGGTGATTCCATGATGAGGGAAGACTACAGCATATATGGGGATGTTATGGTGTTTGATACCACATATAGAACCAACAAGTATAACCTAATTTGTGCACCATTTGTGGGGATAAACAACCATGGGAAGAATGTCATGTTCGGTTGTGCTTTCTTAGCAAATAAAAAAAGCTGAATCTTTTGAATGGCTATTGGAGATGTTTGAGAAGTCAACGGGAGGAAAAAGTCCGGTAACAATCTTTACCGACCAAGACTTGGCAATAGCAAGTGCCATCTCAACGGTATGAACATGTCTCTTACTTTGTTGCATAGTCAAATATAAATTGGGCTTTATATGATGACATTACTAATTACACTTACGAAAAGGGGTGACTCATACTATGACTAAAGATGACTACTTAAGAAAAGTAAAGGATGACTTCTAGAGAGAGTAAGTGGATGACTCATCTCCAACTCTATAAATAACGAGTCATCCCCAAGACCCCGCATACCAAAAATAAATAGTCATTCTCATTTGAAGAATAGTATTCATCCCAAAAAAAATTAGCAGTCATCCCAAGTTTAAAATAGGAGTCATCCCAGTTATAGCATAAACATATTCTGCTTTGAAAAGAAACTTGAATGTATTGGATGACTACAACTGTTACTTGTGGATGACTCATGTTGCATGTATTGGATGACTTTTATGTGATACTAAGTAATGATAGTTTTGTATTTATGCAGAAGCTGCTAGAATCTAGGCATAGATTATGCCTTTTGCACCTACAAAAGAATGCAAGTACCCATTTTGGAACCCTGAAAAACAACGATAGCTTCAAGAGCAATTTAAGAAAGTGTTGATGTTTTGTGAAACACCAGAAGAGTTTCAAGAGTGTTGGTATAAAATGAGGGCAGATTACGGGATTCAAAATGACCAGGTGGATGAATAGATTGATTGAACTGAATGAAATATGATGTACGACACTTAGTAAGGACTTCTTTTCAGCCGGTATACTTTCATCACGAAGAAGTGAAAGCACAAATAATACGATAGGATTCAAAGCAACCAAACAGACTTCTCTTACAGATTTCTTCATGATTTTCAAAGAGATGTTGATTAGGTGGAGGAGAAATGAGCAACAAGATGAATTCAATTGCAGCACGTCCTTCCCGTCGACATCTTTGTCATTTCCAGTTTGGTTAGGGACGCCGGAGAAGTGTACACACTTACACTTTTTAAAAAAAATTGAGGCAGAATATCTGAGAGCGATCGGAGCACCCTTCAGGATTTTGGGTGTGGGTGACACCATAGCAGTGTACGAAGTATCCATGAGTGAGGAAAGAAATAGCTGCAAGAAATACATTGTTATGTATGGTACGCTGTCTTCGATGATAGTTTGTACATGCAAACACTACGAGAAGACCGGAATGCTATGCTTTCACTACTTACGAGTTTTTTATGTCAACAATATAACAAATGTGCCAGAGAGATACAAAGCTAAAAGGTGGACGAAGAATGTTAAGAGTGAAGTTTGGGATCGGGTTAAGAACAATAAAGACAAGCATGCAATAAAATATTTCGTACCGTGGAGACAAATAATGGCTCGAAAATATTACAACATTATCATTAGAGCATCTGAGAACGAGGAGACCAAAAAGATACTTGAGGATGGGTATATGAGGGACTTGAAGCAGATTGAACCTATCCTGCGACGAACAAGGAGTTCTAATTTCGAGCAGCAGCAAAGAGCCGAAAGAACACTTCAAAAATGGTTCTTGATCCGCCGAAATCTGTCACTAAGGGGAGGAAGAAATAGAGGACAAAAGTCCATTATGAGAGGAAGGGTAAAGCAAAATCATCAAGTTACCACAAGGTGTTTGAAACAAAAACACCCAACCAACACCTTTTATGAGATTCAGTTTGGTGAAAATCCGATTCGTTATATAATGCATTTAATATAAAAACATTGTGTATACATACAATTTGAAAAAAAAAATGGTCATACTTCCTCCGTCCCATAATCATCTTTACGTTTTCCTCTTTGGAAAGTCCCAAATTTATCTTTACGTTTTCTATTTTGGCAAACAAAAAGTTCTACATTTCCCACTTTACCCTCAAAAGTTTCTCTTTCCTCTACAATTTGGGCCACCTTCTTTCTCCACTAAAGCATGGGCAAAAATGGAATATTTAAACCAAAGTAAATTTTCTTAAACTCCGTGCCCAAAAGAAACGTAAGGATCAATATGGGATGGAGGTAGTATATAATTATCTAATCATTTGAATGGAAAAGTCAAATGTATAATGACCCGTGAAAGACCCTTATTCCCAATTGGACAGATATGTTCTTGACATGGGTGACTCTATAAGACAAACGTGGATAACTGTATATGTCATTCATGGATGACTATGCAAATAATACAAGGATGACTGTACAGATAGTACATGTACAACATGGATGACTTGAAAGGGGTGACTCTATAGGAAAGACGTGGATGATTGTATAAGTTATCTATGGAGGACTCTGCAGATTATAAATAGATGACTATCTCAAATAACTGTGAAAGAAAATAAATGGTGATTGTATGTTCAGCAGGGATGACTTTGTACATTTGATAGGGTTGACTATTTATATTGTGCAAGGATGACTCTTACACTAATGAGATGGATGACTTACAAGAAATAATAAGTCCACCATAACATGTAATGAATAACCCATTAACAAAGGATGACTACCATTATATCTATTGGGTGACTACCCTAATTAAACTTGGAAAATAATATCCAATCTAGCAAAATGGGTAACTTCAATAACTATGGATGACTCTAGATACAACATATGGTTGTCTTTTAAGGGACAAGTGACAGGGGAGACTTTGTTTGGTGATGACCTGTGAATGTGTGTCAAACATGGATGACTTTGTAAGTTAGATATGGATGACTCTTAATATTGGATAGGGATGACTCTGAATGTTGGACAGGGATGACTCTTAATGTTGAACATGAATGACTTTGAATGTTGAACATGGAGGACTACAGATGTTCTCGGAATATATAAGGATGACTCATGATACATAGTATGGATGACTCCAACTTCATAAAAGTTAGAAAATTTTACAATTACTAATGTGGAAGAATGTACTAATAAAATGATATTACATACATTACTAGATTGGAACTACTTAGTTTGTTTGGCATGTAGATTAGGGATGAAATTTTATTAGGAAGGATTGACTATGAAAAGAGTTAATTAACTCACCAAAAGTCACCTCTTTACATCATAAAAACTATAGTAGAATTTGATGGATCGTGTATACAAAATATATTCAAAAGTTTTATTACTAGATTAGTTGTGAAATATTCTCATTATGAGCCTTATGAACATATAATGTCATAATACCGAATAATGATTGATCGTTGATACGAGACCCTAATTTTTTTAGTTGAAGGGAGAGAAAAAATGTTTTACATAAAAGGCCATTCTTTATGACATCTCTATATGAGAAGCATCTAGCCTATAAATTGTGCACATTATGAGCCTCTTCTCAATCATCCACCTCCATTCCACGTTCCACCTAGACACTAATCCAAACTGCAACACAAAATTCAGAACTTGACGAATTTTTGCCCAACTGATTAAATCACTGAAAATGTCATCGAGTTTAAGGTCGACCTTAAATGTACACCTAGAACCAAAATTTAGGATTTTGAATAAGTAGATACTCAACTGAATCCGACTTGACATCGACTCTCATAATCACCATGTGAAATTTTCTTAACTTGTTAGATGGAAAAGAATTGTTTCATATACGTTACAATTGTATTTCTTACAATTGTATTTCTCTCTCTTTTTTTTTTTAACTATTTATAGCCTCGTATGTTGCACATATATTGTTAAATTACTATATTAATCAAGTACATATTATAAAAAAAATAAATAAAAAAACACTTTGTTCAATCTCGGGGCAATGATTGCGGAGTTTATAATCACTACAGATTATGATTCACTTTGAACATACAACGCTGAGGGTAAGGGTCCAAGAGTTGGGACTCGAACTTTGGGTCAAGACATGGGATCGATCTATAGGGTTGGACACCCGATTCTCGAAAATATTTGAACTCATACGGTCTATTTTTGGTTTTGATGGAGATGGGATGTGTTAGGTTAATAATAACCATTGACATTTTATTGATGTTGTGTAAGTTCTCAAGGGTGGGATTATCATTTTTATTTATCTAGTTAAGTTGGATGACTCATTAACTTTGTTTTGTAATTGAATTTTGTTCAAAAATTATAAAAGTCACTTCTTCTTTTTTATTTATTTTATAGAAAATAATTTTTTTTTTGATAAACGGGTGGGTGGAATTCTTTCATACTCAAACGAATTACAATAAGTTGAGGCAACCACATCCGAAATCACCTCGGGACACCCGTCCATCCCGTCCATCCAGACTCTAGTAGAGGACTCTATAGGATGCAAATGTGCCATCACATGGGCCGCACAATTCTCTACTCTAGGAACATGCGAAAATAAACAAGACATAAACAAACTAGAAAGACATCTAACATCATTAATAAGCAAACCAACATAAGAATGAATCTCCTCCTTCCTGTTGATCATGGAAATAAATTGAAGCGAATCACTCTCAACTATCACATGACTATGCCTTGTTGGGCCGCCATCTGCAACCCGAACTCTGCTGCCTTTATCTCAGCAACGATTGGCTCCTACCAGTCACGCGTGTACCGACATCCTAATCTTGTTAGATCCCCATTGTTGTCTCTAATCACGAACCCCATCACTGACCCCTTATCACCATTGACACCGCCATCAACGTTGATTTTGAAGAACCCCTGCTGCGGCCGCTGCCATTGCCTATGAGGGCAACCCATCTGCACCCTAGTCACCCCTTGTGCTTCTTGAAAGGCATCCAAGTAGGATATGGCTCTACTCTTGACTTCCTTAGGGCTACAATGACCCCCCATGTGCTTTCCTATTACGCTCATTCCATATGTTCCACACTATCATCGCACAAGCTTCAATATTCCTTCCCGAGGTTTTGCTTTCACAGCTTCCGAACCACTCTAAGAATGACGTGTACTACTGCTCATCAAGGTCGTCAATGAGCTCAGTCCCATCCCACATTGCCGCTGCATTCGGACAGAGCATTATAGCGTGCAAGTCTGTCTTGCTCTGACTTGGGCACCTACGAAACGAACCATCAGCTTGTGGGATCTGTTTGCCTATGACGGCGTGAGTTGGTAACGCACCCTCACAAGCTCGCCAAAGAAAAGGTTTAACTATCGGGGGAACATTCAGGCTCCAAATACGACGCCATACCTTCGAATCTTGCTCTAACATACATGTTGCCCTCTCGTGATTTAGCTTCCAAAGGGTAAAGTGATATCCCGACTTTATAGAGTAACTCACGTTCTTCGTATAGTGCCATATCAGCTTGTCTTCCGGCATGGTTGAGTTAATGGGAATTTGCAGTATCTCCTCGGCTTCAAAACCCAACAAAGTGCCTTGAATAAGGTCTTGCTTCCACTCCTTGCAATCTTCATCTATGAACTCCGATACTCTTGTATTTGAGGAAGTTCCCTTCGGCGAGAAAATTTTGAAAGTTGGGTATCTCATCGTCCACCTAACACCCCATTAATTCACCGATTTCCCGTTCCCGATGAGCCATCTACAACCTTCCTAAATGACCCACTTGGCCCCCTATATGCTGCTCCAAATGTAACTCGGGTGGCAGCCAATACGTGAATCGAAGATCGAACCATCCCTGAAATCCCTTGCTCTCAATTCTTATCAGTGAGCCCACCAAACTTGTTGGGGTATTAATGGGCCTCCACATTTGTTTCGCCAAGAGAGCCATGTTGAAGGATTCAACGTTCTAAAAGCCCATGCCACCATCCATTTTTGACTTGCAGAGCTTGTCGAACGAGACCCAATGGATTTTATGCTCCCCGTTCTTGCTGCCCCACCAAAAGCGAGATACCATCGATTGAATGTCCTTACAAAGTGATGTAGAAAGTTTAAACAAACTTATTACGTAGGTGGGAATCGAGTGGGCCCCTGCCTTTATTAGGATTTCCCTCCCTGCGAATGAAAGTAATCTTCCTTTCCACCCTTGTATTCTCTTCCATACCCGCTCTTTGATGTATGAGAAAACACATGATCTTGATCTCCCCACTTTAGTTGGGTGCCCCAAATACTTCGAATTGTCTTCAACTTCCGAAACACCCATGGCCATAGCAAGTGAGAGCCGGTCAGCAATGTCCACATTAGAGCTAAACTTCAGTTCGGACTTCTGGAAGTTTATTTTCTACCCCAAAGCTCGTTCATAGGTCTCCAAAATGCTCTTGATTGCACTTGCGTCGTTAGCCCCCACCTTACAAAAAATTATATTGTCGTCTACAAATAGTAAGTGAGAGACCACCGAATCTTGTCAACATATACGAACCCCACGAAGTTCCATCCGGTGAATAGCAAGATCAATAAAAACAACAAACGCCTCGGCACAAATTGTAAATTAGATAAGGAGATAACGGGTCCCCTTGTCGAAGTCCCCTCTCTGGACGAAAGGGTTTTGACGGTGTGCCATTGACCATTACCGCAAACGAGACCGAAGAGACGCATCACATAATCAGATTAATCCAGCCATTGTCAAATCCCATTCTTCGCATCATTCTTTTTGAGAATTCCCATTCAACTAATATGCTTTGCTCATGTCTATCTTCATCGACATGACCCGCGTCTTACCTTTACTGTGAGATTCCATGTAATGGAAAACTTCAAATGCCACCATATTATTATATGTAATCATACGGCCTAGAGTAAAAACACTTTAAGAAACAGAATAATATGGGGAAGCAATACTTTCAGTCGGTTTGCTATTACCTTCGATGCAATCTTGTATACCACGTTACGTAGACTGATAGGTCGAAATTCGATGTCGGATTTTTTACTTTTGGGATCAAAATAATATTAGTAGCATTTACAGCCTCAAAGACATCGACCCTTCAGTGAGAGCCATCACCATCTTGGTCACATCGTTCCCCACAAAATGCCAAAATTTGAGAAAAAAAATTTGCATTCATACCGTCCGATCCTGGGGCCTTGCTAGGATACATCTGCTTCAGTGCTTCCACTATCTCCTCACTCTGCATCGGCGCCATAAGAGTCTGATTCATTGATGACGAAACTGTAGGTGCCATTCCCGCAAGAGCTTCATCGAAGCTTGTTGGGTTGCTAGAAGTAATAAGGATATGAAGTTCTCTACTGCCACTTTCTTTACTTCATCGTCCCCCCTCGTTGTCGTGCCATCATCTCTGCTTATCTCCACGATAAATTCCGTCTCTTCCGAGCTGAAGCTTTCATATGGAAAAATTATGTATTATGATCCCCATCTACAAATTCATACGAGAGCATTGTTTCCATAGCATCTCCTCCTTCATGAGCAAATCGTCAAGGTTCTTACATAGTCGCCTCCTTTCACCTACAACTTCCACTATTGGAGCCCTATTATCAAGCATCTGAATTTTTTCTCATAACTCCTTTATCTTTGTTTGGATATGTCCAAACTCACTATAGTTCCACCTCGTTAGCTCTCTTGCGCACCGCCTAATCTTGGTGATTATTTCCGCAGCATTAGACAGGCCATCCCCTATTCCCCATGCATCGCGTACCACATGTTCACACCCCGTATCAGTAACCCACATATCTTCGAACCAGAACGCTTTCCTCGACCTCGCTCTCCCCTGCCGGCCCACTGCCAGTTTGATAGGCATATGGTCGGGCTTCTCCCATGCCAATTGAGTGACCATAATGGCTGGGAAGAGCGATATCCACGCTGCGTTTGCCAAAGCACGGTCCAATCTCTCGTAAATCGCGTCCGGCTCAGCTCGTTTGTTTCACCACGTGATAACCCAAGTCTTTTAACCCGCACACATCAATAGCACTACAGAAGTCTTTCATAAGTATCTGAGTACGTTGCGCACCGCCCTTTTTTTCAGCTGCGAACGAGATTTAATTGTAATTTCCCACACCATCCATGGCATATTGCATCCCACACCAATGTCTTCGAGCAGCTGCCATGACAAATGCTTATTCTCATTTTCTGCCCAACCATGGAATCCCGTCAATCTCCATTCCTCATCCCCAAACAGCCCCTTTACACGCACCTATATGTGATGACATAAAGCCGTCTCAAAATGAACCTGAATGTCGCCATCCAGTTACATGCACTTTGTCAGACTTCTGCCTATTTTCAATGAAAGCTTCCGACTTTCTTTTATCAACTTCTGTCGGGACTCCAAATGACTCCAACCGATCAATCGCCATAGGTGAATTCACGAGCTATTGGCCCCCCAAACTGTCCCCTTTCTCCAGCTCATAGTCAAGTTTGACCTGACTCGGCCCCTTGTATTGCCTGATCTTAGCTGTGTAAACAACTTGTTTTTTCTTCGTTGTCTCTGTTTCTCGCCTCTTGAACTTCATTGGTGAAGCCCTCAACCATCTTCCATATGGGAGAGTCTCCGCTGTACTGTGGTCATAGTACCCTTCACAATCCTTCTCCATATGCCAAGTATACCACATAGATAACAGAATTCCGGTATTTTGATGTACTTCAAGTCGAACCACTTCTTCTTTCCCCCTATCATGAGTTGAATTTCCCTCCGCAATGGTTTACTGATGGGTAGGACCACTCTAAACGTTATCATTCTGGACAGTCTAGACGGGTCAGAATCGTCAAACGCTACAAACTCCTCTAACTTCGATGCTATGAACTGAGCCATGGACTTGGTTCATTTCAACAGCGGTAAGTCATAACATGGACAAAATCAAAATTGATCTCCGACGGCTTTTCATCTCCTAAAACCTCACGCACGACAATGAGATGGTCGTCAAAGGCCCCAGGGGTCTTCCTCCAACACCCTTGATTTATCGGCTGCCGAGAAAAACTGGAATACGTATGGGTTCTCTCCATACATCATCTCCCCACAGTTAGACCATTGGCCGGTCTCTATATGTTCCTCAAGATATTCTCTAATATGCACGCGTTAGCGACTCCATGCGTGAAAAGTTTACCCCATAGGGCAAGTTGAACTTGTTTTTGCCATATCTTCATTTATTTCTTCATCCAACACCTCTCCTCCTCAATCTTCATTCTTCTCCACTGATCCTCCAATCATGTTGCCATTTACAACGGGTCACAAACTATGCAGCAGGGCTCTTCTCTGACTCCACACACTGAATTGGGCTCTCTAAATTGGTGACAAACAATACCCACAATCGAAGGAATTGATCAGGGTCTTAGGGCCTCATCAAAGAAAGCTAGAATTTTCCTATGGTTTAATTAGGGTTTTGCAAGGGTTTCATTGAGAGCGTTTCTAAGATATTGTTTATCGTTTATAGAAAACAAATTATAATCTCATATGTTGCACGAATATTGTTAAAATT
>ONZA01013580.1:473-12896 GCA_900322205.1 Kewa caespitosa | reverse complement strand
TTCCATTTTNCATCCATCGAAATTAATAAAAGAAAAAAATAATAATATTTGAATTATTATTTTCTTTAGATTTATGACATAAAAAATGAACATAAAAATCGATAAAGAAACCAAAAAAAAATAAAGAAGAGGAAAATAGTGTGATCTAATCCAAAAAAATAAAATAATGGATTTATTATTTTCTTTCGATTCATGACATAAGAAAAAAGAGAAAAGTAAGATGAAATAAAATAAAATGAAAGAAAGAAAAGATAAATTTACGAAAAACCTCTCACAAGTCATTCATCAAGGATTTGGACCCTCAGGAGCCTACCTTAGGACGAGACCTTCTTCAACGTTTCTCACACGCGAAATTTTGTTACTTTGAGAAGATTTTTAGAAGCACTAGTGGCCAATGAATAAGGCCGAATTCGCTGGGGTGGCCAGCGAATATGGGCATATTCGCTGAAACTGGAACAATTTGGGTATATTCACTGAGAAATGAAACAAAGCCTTGTAGGGGCCACGGGCCTCCCGCTCGCCATGAGGAGAGTCAGAGCATGGCGGAAGTTGAATAAGGCGCGCGTACCCCCCATGGAATAAGGTGCGAATAAGCTGCGTGTACAGGGGTAAAATAGTCATATTTTGTAATGTGCTAAATGACACAATTGAGGTGCTTGGCGTCGCCACCTAATTTTAGGAAAATAAGGAAATCATTTTTTTTACTCCTAAAGTCTTTTAACCAAAGTTTGAGTTCAGGGGCAATGGTAAAAATCGGATGTCGAATGCATCCAATTTGCCCGTTCTTACGAATGGACTACTTGCGAATTATAACTTTTATAATTCAATTTGGTTCCTGTTTTGTTGGTGTCGATCTAGGTATCTTTCCAAGCCTATGGGCTCCTTTACTACTCCCTAATCACTCTTATGGTTACGGATTGGGGCCCCCTTTTCTGCCCAAGCCTCTCTACGGGGTTGTACCTCTCGATGGGCCTGTAAATTGTTGAGAGCACCTTGACTCCCCTCCCCCTACCCGAGGGGTTTCAGCAATTGACCCTTGCCCCTCCTCCATGGTAGGACAAGGGGTTCTACTGTGACCGGGTTGAGGAGACCCTCATTCTCCCTTCGACGAGGAACCTGCTGGAAAGAGGGATGAAGGGGTGCACTGCCAAGGGGCACCCCAGGCACCGACGAAAAACCATCTTGGATGGGGCGGTACCTCAAAAGATTCTAGAAGATATGAAGAGTGGGACGTGTCCAGCACATGCCCAGATCAGATTGATGGCCCATCTAGGTCCATTTCCTTGCTAGGCCCAAAGGAGGCATGTCCACGTGGCGCCTCCCTAGTGGACAGACCACAACCCTATCATTCTTTGGAAAACGCCTATAAATAGGGGGCAAGCACATCTTTCAAGGTAAGAAGAAAAATGTTGACAAATTGGTTCTGATTGAGATTACACACTCACTTTCTCGCTCTGGAGTGTTCAAGTCTTTCCCATTTCTCAAGGAAGATTTGAGTGCCGTAAAGAGTATGCAATTTACCCCTTTGGGCAAATTTGTTATTCTTGGACTCTCCTTACTATCTTGATCGTCAGAGGACCATTCCCTAGACCCCGTTTGGGGCATTTTACGTGCGTTCTTTCGCAGGTACCCCTCTTCCAACAAGACGCATCCGCATTCTCCTTATCTCAAGCAATCAAAGCTTTTCAAGCCTTTGAGTGTTCGAGGGTCCACTCCCTGTACCCGAAATCACCCGAAACATTTGGCGCCGTCTGTGGGGAGTGGCCAGCCAAGGTTGCATAAGATTAAGGAACGAAATACACATACAAACACCTGAATCTAGGAAGACGAATTCGATGTCGAACCGCGATGAAGAATAGTCGGCCTCGTCCACAGGGAGACGAGGCGTAACCTAGCACCCTATCACAAGGGAGGAGCTGGTGGCCCTTAAGGCCAACATCCTAGGGGATGTGCATAACATGTGCAAGACCCACCAGGAGAACATCCTCCAGCATGTCGGAGCGACGAAGCAGCAAGACGGAGGTACATCAAAGAAGACGAATGAGCGTTCAAAGAGCAAATACGACCTAGAGTCGCGTACCAGTAAGGTACTGAAGACCCCCCCTCAGCCTAAGCGGTTCCAACTCCTCCTCGTTGAAGTCCAGGAGCAAGTTGAAAGCCTTCAGAGAATGTAAGAGCACGAGGAAGCATGGAAAGCCTAGAGGAAATGTAGCAGACCTCCGACCTTCCATCGAAGCAATGAAGAAAAGGAGGAGAGCAGTCGAGGGGGAGGTAGAGAGACCTAAGAAAGAAGACGAAAGGAAGATCATCCAACGTAGACAAGACAAAAGGCTCTAGGGGCAGCGAGGGCACATCCTAACCCATCTAGGGCCGAAGGAATATGATAACATCAAGAAGAGTTTCAGGAGACTATAGATAAGCCCGGACCTTGCCATGAAGGTCCTCTTCAACGAAGAGACCATGGCCTACCCCTTGAACCTAAACTTTCGGATTGGAAAGATGAAGAAGTATAGAAGGACAACCTTGCCCCGAGAGCACCTGATGGCCTACGAGGCAGCGATGATGACGCAAGAGCAGAATGATGCCACTTACTTTCGACACTTCATCGGGACCCTAGAAGGTAGGGCGCTTTAGTGGCTGGATAGCCTCCCTCGTCACAGCATCCATAGCTTCAACGAGATCTACCGCGTCTTCACAAAAAACTTTATGACGTGTGAAAAAACTGAGAAACGCTCAGAAGACCTTTTCAATATTTGTCAGGGGAAGAAGGAACCGATGAAGGATTACGACAAAATGCTTCAACGACGAGTGCCTAGAGATCACCTATCTCGATCAGACAATAGCGTGCATGGCTTACATCAAAGGAAGTGAGATCTTGAAGGAATTTGAACACATGAAGCTTATGAAGGGGAAGCTCACCATACCCTTCATCCGAGCCTATTCGTCATAGCTATTAACAGCTTAGGAAAGGAATAGACGAGACGTAGTGAACGGGGGGCATCGACAAGAGAAGCAGTATGATGACAAGCCGAGACCATCAATGAAATGAAGGAAGAAAGGCTGGAACACTGATAGTCGAGAAGCCTCAGTTCAAGAAAAAAGCATCAGTAAGACGAGGAGGCAGAAGCGGGTTCAAAGGGAGAGGGAAGCCCAAAAGAAAAATGCCGGAGAGCCTCGCGGTGAATAAAATCTTGAATTGCAATCAAGAAGATGTCTTGGCAAAAATTTACCCCAATCTACTACCCGACCCAAACCCAATGAAGGAAGGCACAGGGAAGAGTTACTTCTTCTGCCAGTACCACAAAGAGCATGAGCATAGTATGAGGTACTACCAAGAATTAGGCTTACAAGTTGAGAAACTGGCCCAAGAAGGAAAGATCAATTCCTTCCTGAAAGACAAGGGTACGACAACCGTCCCGCCAGGCAAGGGGGCAACAGCCGAGCCTGTGGCCTCAGGATCCTTCTCGGAGTCCTACGAGGAGGCTGTCATCTCGAACAAAGTAAGATGAGCTCACCTCAGATCCCTCGATAAAATCATGTTGATTGAGGAAGGCCCCAAGTTTAGAAAGCTGATAACCTTCAATGAAACAGACATAAGGCCTCTCCGATTCCTCACGACGACCCCATCGTCATTAAGGTGAAGATTGCCAACATGTTCGTGAAAGAGTCCTAGTAGATACGGGAAGCTTGATGGATGTGATCACGACCAGTTGCCTCTTGGACCTCAGCTACACTTCGGATAAAGTGATACCCAGAACCCACCTGGTGGTAGGTTTTGGCGGAAACAAAGTCCTACTATTGGGAATATCCAACTCCTAGTAAGAATAGGGCCGAAGAACGAAGCCAGGCGTGTCGTCTTGGAGTTCCTTGTCGTCAGTGTCCCGCTCCCATACAACGTACTCCTGGGGAGACCGACGCTGAATAAAATCAATGGAACTCCCAACATGATGCTATTCAGGATGAAATTCCAGAGGGATGACGGGGAAGTTGGGAAGATCCTTGGCGATTAAAAAGCAGCGCGGACATGCTATGTCCAGTGCTTGAACAACAAGAACATTGTCCCGGAGAAGACACTGCTACCCGCTGAGACCAACGCCTTAGCCCCCACTGAGAATAGCTCGAGGAAGAGGAAGAAAGAAATTCATGAAGAAAGAGTCATTGTAAAGATAGAAGATGTTACCCCCACGATGGAGGAGAAGGGGGAAGAAGTACAGAGCCTCATGGTAGACATCATCCCACCGGAGGTCACCGACGCAAGGATCGAAGAAAGCGAGAGAGCCACCCCTTTAGGAGGCAAGGTGGAGGTCATCTTGGACCCTTCTTGTCTAGAACGAGTCACGTACCTTGGTGACGAGCTGGACAAGGCCACAAAGGAGGGACTAACGAAGCTCCTCTGAGAATACCAAGACGTCTTTGCCTTCGGCCTGGACGAGATGCATTGCATCAATAGATCTCTCATGGAGCATAATATTGGAGTAAACCCCAAGCTCGAACCCGTCAAGCATAAGAAGAGACACCTAAGCGAGGAGTGAAGCCTAGCCGCGTCAGCTGAGGGGAAGAAGCAGCTGGAAACCAGTTTCATAAGAGAATGTCGATACCTTAAATGGCTCGCCAATGTCGTGATGGTGAAGAAGGCGACTAGGAGCTGGAGAATGTCCGTTGACTATACCGATTTGAACAAGGCCTGCTCGAAGGACCACCTCCCGCTCCCGAGGAAAGACAAACTTGTTGATTCTACCACAGGCCATTAACTCCTGAGTTTCGTAGATTCCTTCTCCGGATACCACAAAGTCTTCATGAAGAAGAAGGACCATAGCTCAACGGCCTTCATCACTGACGATGAAGTCTTTTGTTATATGATGATGCTCTTCGACCCAAAGAATGCCGGCACATTTTTCCAGAGACTCGTCCAAAACATCTTTAGAGGGCAAATTGGCAGAAACCTCGATGCCTATGTGGACGGCCTCATCACCAAGAGCGTGAAGTCCTTCGACCATGTGGAGAGCCTGAGAGAAACATTCGAAACTCTAAGGAGAAACAAAATGAAGCTCAACCCGAAGATGTGCGTTTTTGGGTAAGGGGAGGAAAGTTCCTAGGTTTCATGGTAAGCAAAAGAGGCATCGATGCCACTCCGGAGAAGGTAAAGGGCATGATCAACATGGACCCACCCAAATGCATCAAAGACATACAAAAGCTGACCGGGTGCATATTGGCCCTCAATTGATTCATCTCCAAGTCCGCTGACAAGTGCGCGCACTTCTTGTTGGCACTTAGGTAGGGGAGGAGGTTTGAATTGAGCGATGAAGCACAAGAGACCTTTGAAAAGATGAAGCTATACCTGGGCTCCTTGCCTAAAATAGCTTCGCCCAAGCCTGAGGAGAGACTCTTCCTCTACCTCACCGTCTCCGAAAGGGTCGTCTCCTCAGTCCTCGTCAGAGAGGAAGAGAGGAGACAAGAGCCTGTCTACTTCACCAGTCATGCCTTGTGCGGTGTCGAGTTCTGGTAATCCATCCCCAAAAAGTTTGCCCTTGGAGTCCTCATCTGTTCTTGGAGGCTAAGACCCTACTTCCAAATCCATCCCATAACCGACCTAACAAATAAACCCATAAAGAAGATATTGGGCAAACTAGACTCGTCTGGAAGAGCGTAGGTGTTGGCTCACAAGTTTACCGATTATAATATTTCATAACAGCCCATAAGGGCGACAAAGAGCAAAGCCTTCACAAACTTCTTGGACGAACTAACACCTTCAGAGAAGACACCAAGTTACTGGACCAAGTCCTGGTTGATGAGTGTGGACGACTCATCGTGCAAGAGCAGAAGCGGGGGCAGGCATTGCCATCACCTTGGCGGAGAGAGATGTTTTCGTGTACGCAATGAGATTTGGGTTCCAAGCGTCCAACAACGAGGCTGAGTGTGAGGCCCTCATCGCCGGGATGGAGATGGCCCAATCCGCCTGGGCGAAGAAACACAGAGTGAGAATGGACTCCTAGCTCGTCGTCTACAAGGCCAAGGGAGAAGGGATGAAGGCATACCTTGGAAAAGTCCGAGAAACGATCAAGCGCTTCGAAGAAGTTATAGTAGAACACATCCCGAGGTCGGAGAACCAGCACATCAATGTGCTGGCCCTGCTAACCAGCTCGTCAGCTGAAGGGGTCTCCTAGAACATCTTGTTGGGAAGAGAAGGAGAAAAGGAGTATCGAACAAGAAGCTGAAGTCTTCCTACTCGGCCGCAGACACGAGTGGATAGAGCCATTGATGACATGGCTGGGAGAAGGGAAACTCCCTGATGACGAGAAGGAAGCAAAGAAAGTTAAGACGAGAGCTAAATGGTTCGAACTCCAAGATGGTACATTGTACAAGAAAGGTCTGAGCCACCCGATGCTGAAATGTGTCTCGAAGACACAAGGGAAAGAGATCATCCAAGAAGCCCACACTGGCATCTGCGAAGCTGGACGAACCATAGACCACAAGATCCTAAGTTTAGGTTTCTACTCGCCCACCCTGAAAAGTGACGAAGCCGAAATGATCAGAAGTTGCTAGAAGTTCAAGATCTTCTTTTCAGTCCCGAAACTCCCCTCCACCGAGTTGACACTGATATTCTCTCCGGCACCCCTTGAAGCATCATCTTTGACAATGGCTGACAGTTTGACACGCCGAAGCTCATCGACTGGTAGGAAGAGTACGGGGTGAAAGCAATAAAATCTTGGTGAACGACATTAAGAAGAAACTTGACAAAGTCAAGGGACTATGGGCCGACATGCTAATGGAGGTTCTATGGGTGTCGAGAACAACTGAGAAAGCCATCACAGGAGAAAAGCCATTCAATCTCGTCTATGGATCTAAGGTAGTACTCCCGCTGGAGCTAGCCAACAGGAGTCCAAGGGTCGAACACTTCGACCCCGAGACGAATGATGAAAGGACGAAACATGACCTTTACCTCCTTCCAGACGTACAAGGAGATTCATTGTTGAGGGTTAAATCTACAAGCAAAGGATGACCAGAGCCTTCAACCGTAGGGTGAAACTGAGGAAACTGAACTTAGGGGACCTTGTCTTGAGAACCATGGAATCCCTGGGAAGGCAGGATGAGGAAGGGAAAATGAACTCCAACTAGGAAGGACCCTATATGGTGACCGAATTCATAAATTCAAAGACTTACGATTGGAAACCCCGGAGAGGAGGAAGATAGGCAGGCCTTGAAACATCAACCATCTCCTGAAGTTTTTCGTCTATAACGCAGTCTCATTATGTAGCCTCATGAGGGTAAGCACCCTTCAATAGCCCATTTTGATTCCAAGACTTCTCTAGATGACGAGGTAGGCTTCCCCAAGTAGCTTCTTATCCACTTTTGCGAGGTCTTCGGCCGAAAGGGGTAGGCTCCCCCAAACATCCTTTATCATTTTGTGAGGCCTTTGGGCATTAGGGGTCGGCTCCCCCAAGAAGCCAAGAATGGACTTGTTTTTAGCCATTATGCCTTTTCGTCTATATATTGCTTTGCAAACTTTTCCATTATTTTTTGATAGATGAAGCCCCACCACGGGGGCATTGAACTATGACACGGTTAGACGAAGCCCCACCTCGAGGGCAAATGAACTTAGTCTACGACACGGCTAGACGAAGCCTTACGATGGGGGCATTAAACTTAGTCTACGACATTTTTAGATGAAGCCCCACACCGGGTGCAAGTGAACTTAGTCTACGACACGGTTAGACGAAGGCCCACCCCTCATTCAATTCTCTTCTTTGTCAACACCCTGCCTTTCTCAAGTAAGGGCAAGTGGACAAAGGACTACTACAGTGGAAAAGACGACTACCTCTCGTCCGCTGTCTCGTCGAAATTCTCCTACTTCCAACACACCCAGTAGAGATCACTCGACCAAGGCCAGGACAAACAGAAGAACAAAACACTACACAACAAAGATAGACAATTTCCATTGTAAAAATGAACTTGTTCAAGATTCATTACAAAGCAAAAGTAAAAAACTACAAATCTCCTCAAGATGAAGGGGAGAAGGGGGAAAAAACATTGGCCGCATCATCTTCGATGGCATTATGACCCTGGGGTGGAGAGACACCCTCGGCAGCATCCTCCAGGGGAGACAGGTCCTCCCCAACACCATGAGCCTCGTCCTCCTCACCGAAAGCACCCTCGGCATGAGGCCCAAGGTGATCTCCGATCGCATCTAGGAAGTCAGTATCGAAATCCTAGAGGTCGGCAAGCGTGGTCTTACGGTAGTGATCCTGAGGGTTCCACCGCAGCTCTTTAGCATAAGCCTCCTCGGTCATCGATGTATCCTCCCCCGTCTGGGACAGGAGCATCACGACCCGCCTCACTAGCAAGGCCGAGTAGCCCTCCTGGGAGTCGAAAATGGCCATGATGGTCTCCCTGAGTCTTTCTAAGAACACCCTCTCAGAGACTACCATCTTATCCTGCAAGGACTTGTAAGTGGCTTTCGCCACCTCTTTCTTGGGCTTCTCCTTGGAAAGCTCGGCTTCAAGAGTTGCAACCTTCTTCTTCTCCTCATCCATCTCGGCCTCAATAACAGCAAGCTTCGGATCAGCCTTAACCTTCTCCTTCTCGAGAGATCTGCAATGCTGGGACAACCGGTCCTCGCCTTCTCAGACTTCTTCTTGGCCTCCTCAGCCCTCTCCTTCGTCTCTCTCTCTCAGCATCCCTTGATGACACCTCCCGTGAGTGATCTTGGCGCAAAAGAGAAAGCGAGTTAGACCGAGAACCAAAAAGAGATCTAGAAGCAACCACGAAGAGACGTACCTCTGCAGGTAGATGACGGGCCATGCTCTTGGTAATGCCTGGACGTTCCCCCAAGAGCCTTTCGTCCTCCTCGGTTACGGCCCTTTCTAAGAAACTTGCGGCCACCTTTTCCTTCTCTTATGGGTTACGAGAGAGGTACTAGGGGAAAAGGCCTCCCAGCAAGAGGATGCCCCTCAGTTGGGCCCCTACGGGGGGCGAAGGGGGAGGCGAAGGAGAAATGAGGGGCTTCTTCCCCTTATTCTTGGTGGACCCAAATGGAGGATGCAGCGTAGTTAGCCCTGTGACAATCACAGTCGGAACATCCCTCTCGCGACTCCATTTCGAGAGGACCTCCACCACATTTTTTAGCTCCTTCCTGATGCCCTCTTTCTTCAAAGGCTTAGGAACCGAAGACCTTATCACCATAGGAGAAGACGAGGTGGATGCCGGTTCACTCTTTCGCTACATCCCGACACCCTTCTTCTTGGATTCAACCTTTGTGCCGATGAAAGACAAGAGGTAAGAAACAGAGCATAAAATCAATAAGAAGATGTTAAACACAAAACTCACATCCTTCGCCTCAGCAAAGACGAGCTGGTTCTCGGCCACTATCCTGGCCTGAAGGTCCTCCTGCGAGGAGAGCCCCGTCTTATTCGGACCCACCATGTTGGACATCAGTGAATCACGAGCTAGCTCTGTCGACAGTAAACAAGAAGGGTTAGCAAACAACGATGAATGAACAAGTCACATTAGAAATGAAGCCAAGGGAAAATACCCCAATCCATGGCATCGCTGATCCCATGATACACCAAAAACTCCTCCTCCTCTAGCCACTTCCTCTCGGGTATCCACCGAAGGGGCAACTTCACCCAGATCTTCATGTCCATCTTCTGAAACTTCACCTCATAGTTGAAGAGCTTCAGGGAAGCCCTATCTACCGCCGAAGGTACGCCAAAGGAGACCAGTCCCGGAGACGATTTCTGCCGAGGGACACCATCAAAGAAACTGTTCTTTTTGGCCCCGACGTAATAGTACTTGGGGACCCGATCCTCGTCCTTGGATGGTATCATGGGCCCAAAGACGTACTCGTGTCTCGGCTCTAATTAAAAAAGGGAGTTCACCCTTTTAGTGCGGCCTGGAGCAGTTGGTCACAAGATACCAAAGGACGAGAGTGGGTATTATTTTGTGAACATTGCAAAAAAATAATGAAAGAAGTGATATTTCCCCAAGTGTTGGAGAGAAGTTGCGCCAAAGCGGGACCAAGGACCCTCAACAGAGAGAGGGAAAAGGGGTACAGGTAGTCGAAATTCGAACTTACCCAAAAGCTTATGAAAATCAAGAGCGCCCTCAGGGACATAACCCATCAACCTCCCTTTCGGCGCTATCAAGATCGACCTCACGGGACCCCTGATCCACGACTAGTTGAGGTTACGCTCATTGTCGGGTATCGCCGCAATTGCTAGGAATGGTGCTCGGATCCGTATTTGAAGTCGCCTTCTCCTCTTTCATTCGCTTCGACTTCCTCCTCCTTAAGGCCCCCGCCATATCTGCTAAGATAGTGTATGGGGGAAGCAAGCTATGGTGACCGTGCCGGGGTCCGAAGTGTGACAAGCAAGTTGGAACCGGGGCAAAATAAAGGGAAAAGTTAAAAATAACTTACCAACACACGAAGCCGGCTCTGAACTCTCGTCTAGAATAATCTTCCTTCATCCCGATAGCTTCAGCTTGGCTGGTCTCGGCGGACGGAGAGTACTTCTCGTCCTCAGCTCCATGGGTCGCCGTACGATCCATTTGTTTTTTCCAAGCCATCCTTCTAGCTACAGTCTTCCTACGTACACGTCAATCCCGCACCGATGCCGCCGAGCTCACCTCTTCCTATGTAAACGTCAATCCCACACCGATGCCGCCGTGCTGACCGGAGCAAAAACACAATTGCTATTACCATTATTGGTATCTTTTCCAACCATGCCGGTGTTGCTCTCTGATGGCTTATTACTAACGTCCTCAAGGCGAGGAGGCCGAGGGCTCGACGAGGGGTCGACCCTCCCCTCGTGACCCCTGGATGGGGTCCCTCAGCTTCAAAGAGGTTATTCACATCAATCTCTTTGCCATGGAGGTCCTGGGCTCGAAGAGGAACTTCCCTGGGGTTGGATCCCCCGGGACGAAAGCCCTCATCCGTGACGAAGAGACGGATCGCTTCTGCTGCACCCCTGAGGCATGCTAAGCAGTACTCCGGGGTCACTTCAACAAAGTCCTCAAGGACGATATCCCATTCAAAGTGGTTAAGATACATATTTATAAAGGAAGACGAAGATACCTGAGAGGGAGACGACGAAGCGGTGGAAAACGATGAGGCCCTCGGTCCTGAATGCTCGATGGAGAGCTTCTCTCTCTAAAACTCAAAAATGGAAGAAGAGAAAATGAAGGGAATAGTGGTGAGGGGCCTTCTAATTACAAAGGCAAAGCGACCGGGGGGCGAAAGGTCACGCCTTTTGGGTGAAATAACACACCTGTCGAAGGACGTGCCAAGAAAAGACTCTAGAACCTTCCACGTGTCGGCAGTGCTCCAAGAACCCCTTCCGAGGAAGCATTTCCAAAGCAGCTGAAGATGAAAGGGCACATCTTCAGATGAGAAAAGACCCCTCGTCCATTCAGTTGATTCATATCGGGCAAGCCCCCTTCTTTGAAGCTCAGGGTCACGCCCAATACGAGGGGCAAATGTTTGGTTAGTTTCGACCAGGGCTTCTTTTCAAGCCATGGGCTCGTTTAATGCTCCCTCATCGCTCTTATGGTTAAGGATTAGGCCCCCCATCTTTGCCCAAGCCTCTCTACGGAGTTTTACCTCTAGGTGGGCTTGTAGATCGTTGAGAGCACTTTAACTCCCACCCTACCCTAGCGGTTTCGGCAATTGACCCTCGTCCCCTCCCCCAGGGGAAGGACGAGGGTTCTCCTGGTAGCGGGCTGAAGACACCCTTCTTCCCCCTTCGACGAGGAACCTTCTTGAGAGAGGGACGAAGGGATGCACTGTTGTGGGACACCCAGATACCGACAAAAGACCATCTTGGATGGGGCAGTACCTACAAAAGATTCTAGAAGATATGAAGAATGGAACGTGTCCAGCACATGCCCAGATCAGATTGATGGACCATGCAGGTCCATTTCCTTGCTAGGCCCAAAGGAGGCATGTCCGCGTGGCACCTCCCCAGTGGACAGGCCTCAATCCATGCATTCTTTGGGAAATGCCTATAAATAGGGGGTAAGCATATCTTTCAAGGTAACAAGAAAACTTCTTATTGAGATTACACACTCAATTTCTCTCTCTAGAGTATTCAAGTCTTTCCTATTTGTCAAGGAAGATTTGAGTGCCCTAAAGAGCATTCAATTGGCTCCTTTTGAGCAAATCTATTATTCTTGGACTTTCCTTACTGACTTGATCGTCGGAGGACCATTCCACGAACCACACCGGGGGAAGTTCACGTGCGCTCTTTGAGCAAGTACCCCTCTTCCGACGAGACGCACTAGCATTCTCCTCATCTCAAGCAATTGAAGCTCTTCAACCCTTTGAGTGTTCGAGGGTCCACTCCATGTACCCAAAATTACCCGAAACAGTTCCAAAAGTGAATTTATCCTAAATGTTTTCCAAGTCATTTCATCATTCATTTTATTTAG
>ONZA01013577.1:8589-21909 GCA_900322205.1 Kewa caespitosa | reverse complement strand
TGCTACCGCCACACTCCTCCTCCGAGAATATTATCAATTTATTATATAGAATTCGGGGGTGTTACACTAGGGTTGGGAGGCCAAAGGTCCTATAAAAGGGACTTACCCGCATTCCCAGAAGGTACATGCACACAAAATATTCTCTCATTAATCACGCGTTTATTGTGCTTCCCTCTCAGCACTTATTCCTCGAGTGCCTGAATCCGAAGTACTTCTTCACGCTTTCTATTTGCCCCTCGCCCTCTCACGTGGCCAAGCACCTCATCAGTTATCCCGAACTGACTTTGGCATTGGAGGAACGATCCCTGGACCACGCCAGGGGCAGTTTACCTCTTCTCTTTTGCAGGCCACCTCAGAAGACCTCGGATTCCTTATGTCCTCAAGTAGCTCGCTGACAGTTCGACCCTTTAAGTTTCAAGGGACCACTCCAACCCCCAGAAAAACCCCGAAACATTTGGCACCGTCTGTGGGGAGTGGACAGCCAGAAGTTGCATGAGACTAAGAATATCAAACACATTCAAACACCTTCACCAATCCAAGACATGTCGCACCACAACTCGCTTTCTGGTTCGTCAAGGAGAAACCCTCCACCTCCAGGACTGATAACCCGGGACGAGCTTTCCGCGTTCTAAGCAAACATCCTGGGAGACATGAAGAAAATGTGCATCACCCTTTGGGAAACGAACCAAGGGAACAAACATTGCGATGAAATGGAGAAACATCTGTCGAACAACATCCCTTCGAATGACATCCCCGGTCCCGAGGGACACAATACCTCCAAGTCCACTCAGTTCCTCAGATCTTCACCCTTTCAGTTCAGCCAATCTGGCTTGTCCAATTCCCGTCCTAAGGGAAAGAACGTCGGTCATAAGAGCAACTGGTCCGTAGGGAGCTCGGAGAAGCATGGCTCCGACCTACGACATGAGCTCGACAGGATTAGGAGGGAACGAGCCAAAAAAGCCCACAAGGAAGGAGCGGACGACCTTAGACAGTTCCTGAGGTTCCAAGAAGCAGAGAAGAAGAAAAAGGAGCAAAAGAAAGGGAAGTACGATAGATCCCTAGGAGGCAATCACGAGCCCTCTAGGAAGTACTCCATCTCGGGAGATACTTTGGATCTCAACATGCGCGTTCCCTTCAGCGAAGAGATCATGGAATACCCTATCAGCCTCAACACTAGAGTAGGGAAGATCAAGAAGTACAATAGCACCGCGTCTCTGAAGAAGCACATCCTGGCCTACGACGCGGCCATGATGACTCATATTCGAAATGATGCTACCATGTGCCTTCATTTCATAGGAACACTGGAAGGGCGAGCGTTGAAGTGGATGAACCACCTACCTCGCAATAGCGTACATAGCTATGAGGAACTCTGCAAAATCTTCACGGAGAACTTCATGACCTGTGAGAAAACGGATAAATGCTCCGAGGATTTCTTCAACATCACGCAAGGGAAAAATGAGTTAATGAAAGACTACGATAAGAGGTTCAACGATGAATGCTTGGAGATAACCAAGTAAGACCTCGTCATCGCATGTAATGCATACATCAAAGGTATCATCCGAGGTAGCGACATCTTCAAGACTTCGAGCAAATGAAGCTCCAAGGCCAAAAGCTAACCCTATCCTATGTCCTAGCTTATGCATCCAAAGTCTTCACCGCCTGGGAGAGATCAGGAAGAGATATGATCACAGGCAATTACCACATCGAAAAGTTCATGGATGGCCGAGGAGGTCGACAAGGGAAGCATGAGTAGAGAAGGGCAGAAACACTGAATGTCAAAAAACTGAAGTTCAAAAAAGGCACTGCAAACCGTACCAAAGAAGGGAAAGCTGGTGCAAAGAAGCGATTTGACAAGAAGTCCCCCGAAAGTCCCACGATGAACAAAATCCTGAACTGCAATCAGGAAGAAGTGCTAGCGAAAATAGACCCAAAGATGCTTCCCAAGCCAACCCCCATGAAGGAAAAAAACAAAAGCTACTACTTTTTCCACTACCATAAAGCCAACAGGCACAACACGAGGTATTGCAGGGAGCTCGGTAGTCATCTCGAAGCCCTGGCCAAAGAGGGCAAGATCAACTCCTTCCTGAAGAATGCGGCCGCGACCTCAGTAGCGCCGACCCAGGGGGCAGGGGAGAGCTAGCTCCACCTCTGCCTCAGATTCTTATGAGATTGCAGTCATCTTAGGTGGCTCGGCTATAGGAGGTCTCACCAACAAAGCAAGACGAGCTCATTTGAGGTCCCTCGACCAAATCCAGTTGGTCGAGGAAGTTCCCAAGTTCGAAAAACCTATGTACTTCGATGAATCCGATGCTCGCCCACTGTAGTATCCTCTTGATGACCCGCTGGTCATAGATGTGAAAGTGGCGAACACCCCCGTAAAAGGTACTGCTAGACACTGGAAGCTCGATGGATGTCATCACTTACGGTTGTCTTAAAGACCTTGGCTATCTGGATGAGAAAATCCTACCTATCAGCCATTCCATGATTTGCTTTGGAGGAAATCAGGTCATCCTGGTGGGAAGCATCCATCTCCCTCTTCGGATAGGAGCAAAGGACGAAGCAAGGCGCATCGTATCTAAGTTCTTGGTGGTCGAGGTCCCCTTGGTGTAAAACATTCTGCTAGGACGACCCTCCCTCAATAAAATCAATGCACACATTAGCATGGTACTGTTGACCATGAAATTCCACTAAGATGACGGAGAAGTAGGCGAGGTATGCGGAGATCAGAAAACTGCACGAGCTTGCTACGTTCAATGCCTCAGCAAAAGCCCCTTGGAGAAGGAGCCTCGAGAAATTGATCAAGGACTCGAGTCAAAGAAAAGGAAAAGGGGGGTACCTGAGATGGCGCCCCCTCCCGAAGTCAAGCCAAAAGACGAAGGGAAATAAATCCAGTGTTTAATGCTAGACACCCCTCCGTCCGAACTGCTCGATGTCAGGACTGAAGAACGGGAGTGGGCCAAGCCTTCGGGGGAGAAGGTGGAGGTCGTCCTGGACCCTTCTCGGCCCGAGCACGTCACGTACCTTGGTGACAACCTCGACGAGACCACTACGTTCAATCTTTCTGAACTCCTCCGGGAATACCAAGATGTATTCGCCTTTGGTCCCGACGAAATGCAGGGAATCAGTAGGCAGCTCATGGAGCATAACCTGAGAGTCAATCCAAAATTAAAGCTGGTAAAGCACAAGAAGAGACTCCTCGGGGAAGAACGGAGCACAACCACGGCTAAAGAAGTACAAAAACTCCTAGAAGCAGGTTTCATCAAGGAATGCAAGTACCCGAAGTGGCTGGCAAACGTAGTAATGGTAAAAAAGGCGAATGGGGCATGGCGAATGTGTGTAGATTACAATGATCTCAACAAAGTTTGCTCAAAAGACCACTTCACACTTTCCCGGATAGACCGACTGGTTGACTCCACCAGTTGCTACTCAGCTTCATGGATGCCTTTTCGGGGTATCACCAAGTCTTCATGGATAAGAAAGACCAAAGCTCCACATCCTTCATCACCGACAAAGGAGTCTTCTGCTATAAGATGATGTCGTTCGGCCTAAAGAACGCAGGAGCCACGTTCCAACGATTGGTTCAAAAAGTCTTCAAAGGCTAGATCAGCAGGAATCTAGAAGCATATGTTGAAGATCTGATCACGAAGAGCGTCAAGTCGTCCAACCATGTGGACGACATGAGGGAAACCTTCGGGACCCTCAGAAGGAATCAGATGAAGTTTAATCATAGTAAGTGTGTGTTTGGCATTCGAGGTGGAAAATTCCTCGAATTCATGGTCAGTGATAAAGGAATCGATGCGAACCCAGAAAAAGTGCAAGCCGTCCAGGAGATGGAATCACCGAGGTGCATCCGGGATGTCCAAAAGCTCACTAGGTCCATTGCGGCCTTGAACCGCTCGTATCCAGGTCAGCTGACAAGTGCGTCCCATTCTTCAAGACATTGAGGAAGGGGGCTAAGGATAAATGGGGGCAGGAAGCCCAAGAAGCCTCTAAGAAATTGAAGCCGCACCTCAGAAGTTTACCCCGAATCTCCATCCCGAAGTCAAGAGAACGTCTATCCCTCTACGTCGTCGTATTAGAAAGAGCTGTAGCCTATGTGCTGGTACGGGAGGAGAACAAAGTGCAAGAACCGGTGTACTTCACAACCACGTCCTAAGTGGGGCGAAATTCAGGTACCCAACCCTGGAGAAGTTTGCCCTCGGAGTCCTCATCAGCTCGAGGAAACTGAGGCTCTACTTCCAAGAACATCAGATAGTTGTTCTCACTAACCAGCCCTTATAAAAATTACTTGGCAGACTAGAGACCGCCAGGAGAATTCTGGTGTGGGCCCACGAGATCACCTGCTATGACATTGTCTATGAGCCACGAAGAGCGATCAAAAGCCAAGCTTTAGCCGACTTCATTGCCGAGTTGACACCTTCGGACCATGTCCCGAAGGTCTGGGTCAACTATTGGTCCGTGAGTGTCGATGGATCATCCTGCAAAGCAAGCAGTGGGGAAAAAGTAGTCATCTCTTCATCCAAAGGGGACGTGTTCGAATATGCAATCAGATTCAAATTTCAAGCCTCCGACAACGAGGCCGAGTATGGGGCACTCCTTGGACTAACCCTTGCCATGCTGCGGGTGCACAAAAAATACAAGTCCAGATGGATTCACAGCTAGTAGTTTCCCAAGTCAACGGAAGCTACGAGGCCAGAGGCGAATGGATGGAGGCCTACCTCACGAAAGTCAGAGGAGTGATGAAAGGCCTCGAAGAAGTAACCATAAAATACATTCCTAGATCAGAGAACTGCCATGCTGATGCCCTTGTTAGATTGGCTAGTTCGTCTGTCGAAGGTCTACCACGAAATATCTTTTGGGAAGAAATCGAGAAGCACATCCTCGAAGTAGGAGCAGTCATCAATCAATTGGATCGATCCGATGGTTGGATAGATCCCATCATCTTATACCTACGAGATGGGGGTGCTACCCGAGGAAGCAAAAGAAGCCCGGAAGATGAAGAACAAAGGCAAGTAATTCATCCTCGAAAACTAGATGTTATATAAGAAAAGCTTCACTCACCCTCTTCTGAAGTGTATCCCCCGCAGTGAGGGGGAAAAGATCCTGCAAGAAGTGTACTAAGGCTCTTGAGGGGCTCATTAAAGAGCCCGAACAATCGTACATAAGGTACTTCGTCTAGGATTCTACTGGCCCACCATCCAAAGAGACACGCTGGATATGGTGAAGAAGTGGGGAAATTGCCAGTACTTCATACCTCGGCTCCCAGCTGCCAAACTCACTCCCATCCTTGCCCCCTTACCTTTCCATCAGTGGGGCATGGACATCTTGGGGCCTTTCCCGTCAGCTGTCGCACAAGTAAAGTTCGTCATTGTGGCAGTAGACTACTTCACGAAGTGGGTGGAAGCTCGAGCAGTTAAAAACACCACGATAACCGACGTGAGGAAGTTCATCTTAGAAAATATCCTCACACGGTTCGGGGCACCCCAAAAGATCATTTTCGACAACAGAAGGAAATTCGACACCCCGAAGCTGACCGACTGATTAGAAGAACATGGAGTGAAAGCCAGCTTCACAGCGGTTGCTCGGCCCCAGACCAACGGTTAGGTGGAAGCCAGCAATAAAACCTTGTTCACGGAAATCAAGAAAAAGCTAGATGGAGCCAAGGGGCTATGGGCAGAAAAACTTACCGAAGTACTCTGGGCCACAAGAACCACGGAGAAAGCTATTACGGGTGAAACCCCATTCAATCTGGTGTACGGTTCAGAGGCAGTCCTATCGATCGAGATCGTGAACGTGAGTAGAAGACTTCGACGAAGGAAAAAACTCGGAGAAATTGAGGTACCAGCTAGACTTGCTCCTCGAAGTTAGACGAGATGCCCTCTTGCGAGCGGAGGTATACAAACTAAAGATGACCCGAGCATTCAACTGCCGAGTCAAGATCAGAAGACTCCACGTAGGAGACCTAGTACTTCGAAAGATAGAGTCCATTGGAAGACTGAATGAAGATGGGAAGCTGATACCGAACTGGAAGGGCCCTTACAAGGTGTCCAAAGTCATAAGCCTCAAGACTTACCGGCTCGAGGCAATAGACGGACGACCGAGCCCGAGAGCCTGGAACATCAACAGCCTACTCAAGTTCTATATATGAGCTGCATGTGGCTCATTCTATTTTCTGACTAAGGGGTGGGCACCCCCAGAAAACCTCCTTTCTTTCACATATGAGGAACTCGGCTTGGAAGTTATCTCGGGGTCGGCACCCCTTAACACCCAAGAATAAAAAGTTCATTCCCTAAGTTATACCTTTCAGCTCATCAAATTCACATACATCATTTGGCAAAATCCTACCACGAGGATCACTTCAGGATTAAGACCCCGCCACGGGGGAAAATATACGAACTATTAAAAAGAAATCGATAAACAAATAATAATGAACAAACATCCCGGTTTGCCAAGTTAAGTTCGACCAAAATGTCCCACCCCGGTGGCATAATTCAGGGCATTCACCCTACCCTAAGTCAATACAATAATAAGATTCGTCCAACTTTGAGCAAGGTTCGTGTTAGTTTGAGTGGGGGCATAGCCAAACGGAAACAATCTAAGGCGGTCCGAAAGTGAATAACTCAGTTCAGCTTTCACTCAAACAAACACTTCTTCAAAGGAAAAACAAGCTCGACTGACGAAGAGAGAGAGCACCTTTCCATTAACAAAAGGCAAAATGCCTTGGTTACAAATTACATAGTTACAAAGTAAGCAAAATCGAAAAAGGGTTACAGCCGAGAAGCACAAAAAAGCAAAAGACTGAAGAAGATCCAGAGAGAAGGGCGACCTACGCATTACCACATAGGCGACCCACCGAGCTCCAACGGACCGCTCACTAAATACCCCAGCCTGCCCATTACCATGTGTTCACTGGACGAAGAATGACCTCGGAAACCACAGAGAAGACGAGAAGGCCAACACATTATCATGTAAGGCCAACTCATTACCATGTTCGTATTTAGTTAGAGACCCATTTGGACAATCTCGGACCGCCCTACTGCTCGGCCTCGTCATCCTCGGCCGTCGATGACTCCGCCTGGGAGCCTCATTTCACTGATTCTTAGGGGGCCTAAAGAAGCCCTTCCCACCAGAAGATGATCGAGGACCGGCATTGACGACGTTGGCTGAATCGGCAAAAAGAGAAGAACCGAACTCCTGATTCGGATCATAGTCCAGAAGCTTTTCCAGCTTGGCCTTCATCACCGTAGCATCATCGGAACCTTGGGCCTCCTCGACCTAGTTCACCACCAGGGTTGCCCGGGCTGCCTTGAAGCCGCTGGCTGAGCCAAAGATCTCCACGTAGGCCTCCTCCAGTTGGAGCTCCCTCATCTTGGCCGCCTCCTTCGCAGCCTCCTTCGTCTCCTTCCGAAGGAATTCTATCTCGTCTGCCTTCTTAGAGGCGTCGACCTCCGCAGCATCAGCCTTCTCCAGATTTGCCTTGGCCTTTTCCAAGGATGCCTTCAGCCGAGCAACCTCCTCCTCCTGAGCCTTCTTCTCGGCAGCCGAGCCTCCTCGTGGGCCTCCTTGATCAGCTTGTACTGGGTGCCCAGACGACCTTCGGTTTTCTCCAGCCACGCTCGGAGATCGGTGTTCATCGAGTCGTAGTAGGCCATGGAGAGGTAGATCTGCAGAATGACCAACATCAGCAAAGGAATGGTAGACAAAAGAAAACCACAAAAGGAACAAATTGCATACCTGATGGGCCGCCTTTAGCGAGACCATCTGAGCCAACTCCGGGTTCTTCCCCATGGCAGCAACATCCTCAATAGGGACGAAATGCTTCATGGTGAAGTTTGCCACCTTCGTCTTACCCATCTGGCTCCGCCGAAAGAACGTCGGGGAAGGATGAGGTACCCCCTATGGAACCTCCACCTCGGCCACAAAGTCGGCCTTGGTGTGGCTCTCCGACTGCCGGCCCTCGTTGACTTCGCCCTTACCCTTCTCTTCAGCAGAAGGAGGGACCCTATCTGCGGCTCCCCCAGTTGATGAGCTCTTCTCCTTCGACTCGGGGCGCGACTTCTTCGCAGGGGTTCCCAGCAAGTCGGCCATCGCGTCCTCCATATCGTCGGATATGAGGATGGAGGCGGGGTCAGAGGAACCAGCCCTCGACCTTTTGCCCCCGACCGAAGTTAAAGCCTTCTTCTTCCTAGGCACCCCAACCGAGATGAGATGCTAAACGGATGCAAGTTAGATATCGATAGGATAAGCAAACGAAGATGAAAGTCACGAGCACTTACGGAGTCAAGGAGCTCGTCCGCCACTAGCTTCAAATCCTCGGCCATTCTGGCGTGGACCTCAGCAGTCGAGGTCTTCCCTTGGATGTCGTGGCTCTCCTTACTCTCCTTGAGGGTCTCCATCACCTCCTCTGCAAAAGGAAGAGTCAATAAGTCGATGAGCAAGTAGAAGACCTTCGAAGTCAAACAGGGCAAACTACTAACAGTTCCCAGGCTCCATTTTTGGCTGACCCCGGTGAAGACAAGGAAGTCCTCATCCTCTAACCACCTCTGTTACGGCTGCCAGTGTAGGGGCATCTTCACCTGGGTCTTTGACCTATGTTGGCCTCTCTTGACCTCCCACCGAAAGAACTTTCGGGCGTCAAGGTTGGCTCTAGAGATACAGGCCCCTGGGTTTGAAGGAGGAACTCACCTTCTTAGCCGCATTCCATGGCGGGATGGCCCTCATCACTTCGTCCCTCAGCCCCTGAAGATAGACGAAAATTTCCTTGTATCCATTGTTTGAGCTGGGACGAGGAGGTCCCACAACGTATTCGTGCTTCTCCGTAAAATGGAAGAACCCCTCGTCGGTGTCGCTCGGAGCAATGGCCTTCATGATGGTCATCCATAGCCCGAAGGTCGGCGCCACCTTGTGGACTTTGCAGTCTGCGATGAAGTACGTAATCATCTTTCAGCTGTTCGGGGCAAGCTGGTAGGGGGCAAGACCGAAGTCCTGCAGAAGAGAGAGGGTGAAGGGGCGTAGATGCAGCCGAAACCCCACCTCACTTATTCGTTTACTTGTCGTAATGCTGGACGCCGGAGGCCTCGTCTCCCTGCTGCTCGTCCCTGTCCTCAGCATCTTTATATCAGCCGACGAGCCAAACATCCCCGTTGTCGAGGCCACCTCATCGTCCGGGATAACCCAGCAACATCTTATATCCTCCGTCGGTCTCCTCTTCTCCGGTGGATCCAAACCCGACGCTAATGTAGCCATCACTATCCGAGGATGTACGAAGTATGGAGGCCGACATGCTACTGTTACACCGGAAGAAGAGCTCACTGCCAGCGCTAGAGCTCGGTTACATAAGACAACAAAAACAACAACAAAATCAACTTACTAGAAGACGAAGTGGACTCGGGGGTTTTTAGGAAAAACAACCCCTCGCTTCTCATGAAGGCGAGAGGAGGTAGGCCTAACGGACGCCGGCGTGGGCTCGTCCCCGAGTTTATGAGGTAGCTCCTTGCGGACCCCATAGAATGAACCGCTCCCTTCCGGGCTACTGATTTCTTCCTCACTGGTTACCAAACCTGCGCCGATACCGCCGAGCCCGCCTGAACTGAAGGGGAGTTACCCTCCTTCGGAGGTCTCTCACCACAAGGGGTCTCAAGCCTCCCTAAAAAGGATGGCAAAGTGCGCTTCGGGCTCGAAGTGGGTTTGGACTTTGACAAACGACTAAAGGGATTAGGGTTGCCGTGAAGGGCCCTTCACTCTTGCCCGAACGCCTCCGATTTCTTGGCATCCAATTCCACCCAATATTGGTCAAAAGCCTTTAGAGGGGGCTGATCTATGATAATCCCACCCCTAGTGAAGTGGCCTCCTACCAACTCATTCTCTACCGACTCTAAGACTCTATGGTACTCGGCTTTCCGTTTTCGGATTTCCCCAAGGAAATCTCTCTGCCCCCCGGCCGAGCTACCAGACGCAGACTTCAGGGGTTGGCCAGACATAATTAAAAAAGGAAGACTTCAGGATATGAATGACAGAGGAAGGATAACCTGGAAGGACTAAAGCTCTAAACGAAGGAGTTGAAGATTGGAGGCCGAAGTCTTTGGAGATTTGAAGGCAAAGTACTTGAAGATTAAGCTCCGAAGTACTTAAATAATTAAAGACAAAGAGTTTGAATTTCTGGGTTTTTCTCTCTCTAAAGGGGGAAAGTTTCTCTCTCTAGAAATTACCTAAACAAGGAGATAAAATGAGGAAAGCTGGGTCTATTTATAAGACCATAGGGTAAAACCCTAGAGGCACTTCAATGGACGACACGTGTCGCGCTCCATTAAAACACACCTATCCACTGGTTCCCCCTCATTAAAGACATACTGAAGCATTCATAGAAGACCATTTCGGATCAGGGCAGGCCTCGAAAAACAAAGTCTGACCCAATCCGAAGGTCAAATGTTTGGGCCTATTCCCAAAAATATTTATTTTGGCCATTGACCTGCGCCTATTCGAGGGGCATTTTTGTCAGTTCGCAGCTCGTTAAGCATTGGCATAAAGTATCCCCCCTCTCCGAGAAGGATCATGACCCTCCAAGGGAAGGGAAGGTCGATCCTTCGCCCCCTTTCCATATTTGCTCGATAAAGGCAAACCTTTCCTCAAAGAGAAGGAGGCGCTAGATCAGGCAGGGGCCCATTAAGCCTACCAGCATGGTTGAGCGCCGCCAGGATCGACCCAAACCCTAGCTAGGGTTGGGATGCCAAAGGTCCTATAAAAGGGACCTACCCGCATTCCAATAAGGTACACGCAAACAAAATATTCTCTCATTAATCACGCATTTATTGTGCATCCCTCTCAGGACTTATTCCTCGAGTGCCTGAGTCTGAAGTACTTCTTCACGCTTCACGCTTTCTATTTTCCCTTGGCCTCTCACGTGGCCGAGCACCTCATCAGTTATCCTGAATTGACTTTGGCATCGGAGGAACGATCCCTGGACCACGCCAGGGGCAGCTCACCTCTTCTCTTTTGCAGGTCACCTTAAGAGACCTCGGATTCCTTACGTCCTCAAGTAGCTCGCTGATAGTTCGACCCTTTGGGTTTCAAGGGACCACTTCGACCCCCAGAAAAACCCTGAAACACAATCACATACAAGAAAAACAATAAAGTGCATAGCCTAACTCTATACATGGAGTTTACTAAATTAACTCTATCACTTCCCATTTGTAACTTCGCTTTTGATTCTTGTTCTTTCCGTATATTTCAAAAGCCTTAATTACATAAAATACATTATTGATTAATCACATGTCATATTAGATTCATGCATTTCACTAGAAAATTTGTGTTACGAAATTAAAAACAAACTTACTTATCCATCACACAAATGACTTCTTCTCGAATCTGTGACAAAGCTGAATCAAAATAATAGATTATGCAATTAAATGGATCAATGAAAATCCAACTTTTGTAGGGAGAACAAAATCTTTACCCAAAACTTAGAACTTGTTCGATACTTTATAAACAAGTCCAATTGCTCCTGTGTGATGTATCCATAGTTTTTCGGATGAGTAGTCTTGATAGCATTAGTCTTTTTATTTCTAAGATGGAACTTTGCCAAATTACTTTGAAACTCTGAAATTGAAGACATGCCACATAATACATCCATTTCCTTTTTACCCTTGTATCTTCAATCACGAAAATAGACTAAAAAATAAAAACAAATGATAAACACAATTAGAAATATTCAAAAGTTATTTAAATAAATTAAATAAGCTGAGTGTTAAGTAGTTTTACCATTACGTCTTTCCAAATGGCTTCTTTGTAGCCTATTGGAACTTTTAGCCAATATGCATATCCAATAGGCACCGTGATACGAGTAGCAACATATGTAACTTATTAGCCAAACCCTTGTATTTTCCACTAGTTGAGTAGTTTCATTCCACTCAATCTCAAATTTGTTGCCATTTTCTCTAGCGTCGATGCGAAAGTTCATGACGGTGACTCTGTTTGCCTCTTCCTCATCCATAGCCTCTTCATCATCGACAGAGTTATCGTTATCACTATACCACTCATAGTCATTGTTTATCTCGTCGTCCTGAACATCATCATCATCATCAAATGAAAATGGAGTCATCAACCTATACGAAATCAAATATTATTAGTACGTATAACCGATAGAAATATGAGATCAATTGTTGATTTATATGACATTAGTTAAGTGTTTCATGCATGGATCTTGTATACGGAATCCGAATCAAGTGATTTAAGATTCTTTGTAAAGCTAATAAAAAGAATTACAACTTTCATGTTTCACGTTTTCTCAAAATCTCAATGCATCATAGTCTGAATTAGACCTGAAAGTAACAACACGAAACTAACAAATATTCTGATTTAACTGTACATCATTTCGGTTTTTCATGCGTGCCCCTCCCATACAGACTTCGATTCAAGTGATTTAGGACACTTTGTAAAGCTAATGAAAAGAATTATAACTTTGAAGTGATTTAAGACACTTTGTAAAGCTAATGAAAAGAATTATAACTTTCAGGTTTCACGTTTTTTCAAAATCTCAATGGAGTATAGTCTGAATTAGACCCGAAAGTAACGACACGAAACTAAACATTTAGATTGTTCTGCACAACAGTTATGTGTTTCATGCATGGATCTCTCATACGGAATCCGAATCAAGTGATTCAAGTCTATTTGCAAAGATAATAAAAAGAACTACAACTTTCATGTTTCACGTTTTCTCAAAATCTCAATGGAGCATAGTCTGAGTTAGGCCCGAAAGTAATGACATGAAACTAACAAATATTCTGATTGTTCTGTACATCAGTTCGATTTTTCATGCGTGACTCTCTCATAAGGACTCTGAATCAAGTGATTCAAGACTCTTTGTAAAGATAGTAAAAAGAACTACAACTTTCATGTTTCACGTTTTCTCAAAATCTCAATGGGGCATAGTCTGAATTAGACCCGAAAGTAACGATACGAAACTATCAAAGTAACAACATCAACTAAAACCCTCCCCCAACAGCTGCAACAACATCAACTCGGCCCCCCAACACCAACACTCCCAGCCCCCGGTAGAACAACATCAGCAACAACATCTACCACGACCCCAACAATAGCTACAACACCGACTAAACAACGCAACCCCTCTCCCTCACAGCATAGAAACAACAACACCCCCATAAAGTGCAACAGCAATTCCTCCCCTCATTGCCTACCAACAGCAGCAGCAACAACAAGGACAACTCCCCCGGCCCCCAACAGCTGCAACAACATCAACCCCGAGCACCAAGAGTAGCTGCGACATCCACCGAACAGTGCAACCCCCCACCCTCAGAGCATAGC
>ONZA01013574.1:2563-13470 GCA_900322205.1 Kewa caespitosa | reverse complement strand
TTAACCTCGTTGATTATAGTGGATGTGTTTCGGATCGTTCTGTCTGTCCCGTGGTTTTTCCCGTTTGGGTTTCCACGTAAAAAATCTCGTGTCCTTTGTTCGTTGTTGTTGTTTGTTCTTGAACTTGTGCAATTAGCTTTCGCGTGCGTGTATGACGATATTATCCCCAACATTTACTTTTTTTGTTAGTAATTTTAACATGATGCAACATCTTGTTCAGATATTGAATTGTTAGATGTTAATATTACTAAAAGTCACGCTCAATATTGTTCGTAGTATGTTTACTGATGCATAAATCTAGCCAACCAATGCACTGAATATGCTACTTTCTTTCGTTTCCCTTTCGTGTGAGGGGTGTATATTTGTTTTCTATTGCTGCCTGCAGTTACATTGCAAGACATTAAATTTTAACCCGTTAGCCCCAGAACTTTGGTCTTTTTCTTTCTTTTGCTGTCTTACACTGATAGGTGCTCTTTAGTTGCTTTTATTTCTGTCCATCATGGGTATGTTGAATTGTTTGTGCATGTGCAAATGATTTACATTTACAGTTTATGTGACCATATGTTAGATAGTGCAGACTTTGTGGACTTTGTAGACCTGTTAGATGTACTCTGCCATTGTGAAGCTTGCATGCTTTCAACATTTGCTAGTAACTTTTTGTTTCTTGCTAAGTTTGCCTCTTTATTTTTTGGTGGGTGTTTCAGGGTGATGCAGACAGTGCACTTGATCGGCTCTGGCAGAAAATGAAAGTGGAGACTCGCCAAGAGTAGACTCATAACATGTACCGAGCTGTTCAGGAATGTTTTGTACCCAGAATAGGGAAGTTTAGTGATTTACAAGAAGCCGATACATTTAATTTTAACTCAATGACAAACAGATGGCAATCTATTTGGATGCAATTTTCGACTGGTATATGAAGGCACTTTTTTCTTTTTCCCCACAATAATCATGCTGATCATTAACTTAATAATAATCCAGCCATTTGTTTGTGCTTGCTTCTTATTGGTCATTGCCTCTCAAGTTCGTCATCTGGTCCGCGTCCAATGATGGGAATGCAACATTATGGAATTATGAAAAAGTGGAAAGAGTTGTCTGTAGTTGTCTGTGTCGTTAACATGTGTTGTTTTTGGTGTCGTACAGCAAATATAGCAGCAGGGACAATGGTGGTTGAAACGTCCAATGCAAGATGTTCATCTGATGTTCGTTGATGTATCCTATAATAGAGCCCTTATAGTTCCCTGTTTGGACAGTGTAATGGTAGCTTGCTGATTGTTGATGTCAGCTTCAACTTTGTTGTCCTTGTTTTTCCATTTTCCTTAAATAAACATCCATAGATATTCATCTCATCCCTTTGCAATTTGCTTGTGGACTAAATTGCGAACCTAATGGCCCATGTTAAGCAGCACTATTGAAGGTACTTCCTTTCTGTGGCACTTTCTGAGAAGTTGATATGGGGGTTTAGCCTAATTTGCAAAAACATGATTGCGCAAGCATCCATAAGCAGTTAGTACTTGTGAATTGTGATTGGGGGCTGTGGAGCTCTCATGATGGCTTATCAGGCCCCATATAGACTGTGAATAACTTGAGATCTGTCATACATACACAAATGGTTCCCATGAGGTTCCTACTTGAGCTTCTTTTACGATCGGTTAATAATGCCTTTCGCCACCATATTACTGAGTACTTACCCAAATGGCTTACATGAGGTTCCTACCTAGGTGGCTCATTCTCGAGTACTTTTCTTTGTTTGGATGGGAATATGGGATTGGGTCGTTTGGATGAACTTTACATATTATTATGTCGCAGAAACTAGTAAACCAAGGTCTTCTTTGTGATGCATTTTGTGACGTTAAGCACAAGTTACACTGATACACTCACATTAATGAAAAAAAAGCTGTGCTTAGTACCAGGGCAGCAAATGTAGCATCTTTAAACTTGGGGAACATTTGGCTGGTGGACTCAAGGCCCCCATAACTAAATCAGATAATTGATTCCTTTCCCCAATGGTTCTTTTGTTAGTAATGTACATTTTCTCTATCCATTTTCGCTGCTAAGTTACTGTTGAGGCTAGTAGAAAAACACTCACAATCGCCTCGTGCTCCACTAATGTGAATGACAGACACCTCCACCATCACATTGCAGTCGCCTTTCACTTGCATCTCCTCCCTGCCCGTTGGCCCAACCAATGAACCATCAGTTTAAACGCACGACTAAAAACACAATTTATCTCTTCGACAGGTTTTTGCAGTGTTGGGTCGGGATCTGGTGCCTCCATGTCATGAGTCATGCCGTGCTCGTAGAGAGAGAGAGAGAGAGAGAGAGAGAGAGAGAGAGAGAGAAAAGGTGGTGGAGGTGATAGCATGGCCATGGAGGTGTATGGCTATTGTGGGGTGGGGGCTTGGTGAAACATGTTTTTGTTTTTATTTGTTTACTTTTCGGATAATTGAGTTCCTTTACAAATGTGAACCAAACAACCTTTATCAAGTATTACATCATGGTCGAATCCAACTTATTACCACCTCTTATTTGCTTCTCCTCCATTTAAGACCCTGACTTGTAATGTGCTACTGCGTTGGTAGTTTGGTACCTTGTGTCAGGCAGTATGAACCAGGAACTCGATCGTGTAAATTACTGGACATCAACACAATAAAATGACGAAACAATGAATAGTAACCAAAGCTTCAAATCAATGTCATGTTTTTGGTCTGTTCATTCTGTGGATGTGAGCCATGAAATTGCAACAGGGAGATAATGTATAAACATCTTTTAAGCCTCCGTATATTTGGATTACTGAACAAACCCAGAAGACTTGAAGAGGATATCAAAAGTAACAGTCATATATGCAATTACTAGGTCTACCCGAAAAACTCTTTGAAATTACAAAAAAAGGGTGAGATTATGTACATCTTGATCTTCCGAACCTTGCTAGTGTGACAGGAGTAATCTCAACTGTGTAATGGTTGCCTTTTGTCACTAATGACCTAAAGAAACCCCTAGTCCTAACTAGCGCAGGCTGCCAGTACTTCACTCTAGGGGTTTCTTTCATGTTTTCTTTCGCGTCGTTTTCATGTTGTTCTCGAAGTATATAGAAGACCTGTAATATGTTAATCTTAATTTCTTGCAACAGGTTTCTGAAACCGTCTCAAATTTGAGTTCAATGAGTTTGTGTGGTGTCGTATTCGTGTTTTTCTTAGTAAATCCGTGACGTGTTCAGGACAGCGATTGTCCTAACTACACCCCTCAGGGCTCATTGGTAAAGTTAAGTTATATTGCTTTTAAAAAAGGTACATAAGTGTCCATGGGAGAAGTACGGAGTGGGACTCACCACCCACATCAAAAGCAAATCTCCCCAAAGCTTGACCAATTTACAAAAGCTGAAAAGTAGACAAATGTGAAAGCTATGTGAATAATGGAATCCATTAGACCTGCTCTTTGCTCAGACAAACTTAAGCCACTAATGGTAAGTGGTAACCACTGGTTTATGATGTCCTGAAGGTTCACTACTAAATGCAGAGAGGAGAAAGCAGTAGAATTCCTTCAAGTGTTGCTTATTTGGGGGAATTTGATACATAATATTGCCTTTCATACTTCCTTATCTGAAGAGACAACTCTTTTTCTAACTTTAAGACTCAAGTTGGTCTGAACTCTTATTTTGGGCACATTTTCCATTCTCTTATGCTTCTTCTTCTTCCTCCCTCTTTCCCTTGTCAAGAACCTGCCTTCTATTATGCAAATTGACTGTGCTCCCACTTTGGCAGTTTCCCTCACAAGCTTTCTTTTGCTACTTCTGTCAATGCATTAGCCATGTGGGTTAGTTGAGTGGCTACTCTGCAACAAGCAAATTTGAGAATATGCACAAGTAAAAAAGAGGGTGCACCAAAACCAATCATCCATCTTGAATAACATAAGAGGCCAAAGTATATATCTTCCTTGACGTCGTCACATTATATGTACGTAGCCTTAGCCATGCTACTGACATAAAGGTTATGCTAGACCAATAATCAGAAAGTTGTTCATTGCCCTACTTCATTATAAGTAGTCGTTCGGACATTTAATCCTTGGAAAATTCGTGATTAACTAAATATATGTTGACTGATATAAACCGAGAACTATTAAATCTATAGTGAAGTAAGTGATGTATGATGCATGAAGAATACTTCTAGAGGTATTTGGATTGGGGGGGTATTGTGATATGAATGGTGGCAAGCTATGTTTTCCACCCAAGGCATGAAAAGGAAAACTTTCAACTTAGTAATGGCTCACTTTCTATGGCACTTATCAGAAGCTTTCCGGTTATGGTAAAGCAGTGTGTGATGCTCTCCTAGTAGTGTCTTGCCGAGATAGGCTAAAGTAGGCAATAGGACAGGCCGTAGTCATGAGGCATATTAAACACTTAGTTCTCAAAGGAAAAAAAGAAAAGCAGATGCGGCGAGCACCAACCTCATTTGAGTGGTACATGTGCTAAAGTAGTTGATTTGGACAGATCCTAAAGCTGTTGGTTGTGAGACTAGACTTGGATAAGGATGTTTTTGCTGACATCTAAGTAATGTTTGGATAAGTTTCCACTGTTAATTGGTCTTGTTTTTACCTCTACAAAACTGTTTTCACATTGGTGATTTGAGCTAAAATGTCATTTCTATTTACAACTATTTTATGAAATTATGTGATCCTGAAATAGGACTCAACCCCACTTGTTTGTAGTACTAGAATGGTACATAAACATAGTGGCTAGGGATATCCATTTAATTCCTGGTGTTGGAATGCCCTTATGATGGCTGGGACATGGTCAAACCTGAGCTAGGGAGCACCCTGATCACTAAAGTCACATTTCACACACTTACCAGTTGCAAAAAGAGATGAGAGATGCCATAAACAAACTGAGATTTGATGTTATATGCCTTGAAATAAAAGAGGGGTCATATTATTTGCTTTCCTGTTGCATAGTAGTATTTGCTCAAACTTGAAGTCTTGACAAGAGAAATCTGTATTCTGTGTCATATTGCAGGAACCGGATACCAATATTTGTACGGTAGTAAGTTCATCTCACTACAATAGGGCAGAGTAATTCCATTTGTTCACAGTTGCTTGTGCATTCACGGAAGTAACTACGTAGAACAACATTCATCCATGCTTCTGCTTCTGTAGTTCTCCGTTCTAAAAGTAAACAAGCTGCATGCGTCAAATTTTTTTTTTTTTTTTTTTTCAATAGCTTAATCTACTTCTTCTTTTGCTCATATAACATTATCTTTTTGTGGTTATGGAAGTCCACTCGTGGTTCATGACATCTGAGTCTTGCTTTTACTTTGAGTAGTTAAAATTTTATTCTTCACTTTCGTATGAAATTTGAATATGACACCGACAACTTTATATATACCAAAAACAAACGTATTAACTTCTTGTAACTAAGATTCTATTTTTTTGTTTCACTAGCTTGCGATACTTTACTGAAAATTGATGGAAAGAAGGTGAATATATGTGCATCCAACATGATTAATTGCATAATGGTTTAAAATATCATGCTTAATATCCTTGTATCTTGTATTTTTTTATGTTCAGTGACAAGGTTAACAAAGTATGTTCCCTTATTCTTCTGGTTCGAAACCACCTCTCTGCATTTATAGAAGTCTTGGGAACCCTGGTCGGGTTTAGGTGGGAACTGGGATAGTGGGAGCCTAAATTCTGGGTTGATTCTGTGAACTGTGGGATAAAACTTTTTCTGGTTACATTACTAGGCATACATCACCTAAACGCTATAATTTTGTCTATCTTAATTCATCTCTAATACCTCTCCGAATAGAAGTCTCTTCTCTCATTGAATCTAAAATGTCGGCTTTGATAAATTAACTCTATCTCTACTATTTCCAAATTCGTAAACAAATTTCCTTTTCTTTTTCTCATACAGTCTTGTTAGGCAGACAAGATAACAATGGATCAAGCAGATTGCGGACAGATATTGATAGGCGTAACAATAGAGAAAAGTAACAGAAAAGAAAGAAAGAAAAATAAATAAAAAATCAAAGGAACAGATTTCACTTATAGTTGTTTTGATGTTACATTTGCTTTTCCTCGTTAAGCAAATGAGAAGAGCTAGATAGTGCGAAGATTATGTGTCTAAAGCATGGCAAGAAACAGAAGCCACAGCTTCAGCATCTGATAACCAAGTTGCATCGTGAAAAGATGAAAGTACACTAGTTACTGAAGGGTTTTTAGCCATATTAACTTGACATAATTTGCGCATTAACATATATTCTCATAAATGCATCATTGCATGATTTTGCAATAAGACGAGAAAGTTGTTGATCTCATATCAAAAAAGGAGTTCCTGTGAGGGACCACATTGTGGATGAAATCAATAGGGAATGCCTCATATTGGGATACAATGACGTAGGCGAAACTATACTTTCGTGTGGAACAGATGAAACCATTCTCCCTATATATAGGTGCACGGGTTAGTTTTAGTCTTGCACAAAAGAAGTACAACTTGGTGGCTCTTTCTTTTATCTCTTTCATCATGGATGGGAAGAAGTTGGAGTACAAAGGTGAGGGGGCACTAAAGGAGTTGGAGAGGCTTACGTTGAAGGCCGATGAGGTTCAAGCAAACATTTTGAAAGAGATAATAACTCGAAACGGAGATACTGAGTATTTGAATAAGTATCTGAAGGGGTCAAGAGATGTTTCTAGCTTCAAGCGCCGCGTTCCAGTCATTGATTATACTGGCATTCAGCCATACATACAGAGGATTATCAATGGTGAAGACTCATCTCTTCTCACCAACCATCCTATAACAGAGATGTTATGCAGGTCTTAATCTTTGACTAGCACAACCCTTCTTTTAAGGATTAGCTATAAGCATCTCCTGTTTGCAACTGCTAAAGCTGATAAAAATGTTTCCTATCTGTTCTCAGTTCAGGGACTTCGAATGGGGAGCCAAAGTTGATGCCGTCAATTGCTGAAGATCTTGATAGGAGAACTTTTATGTATAACCTCATAATGCCGATAGTTAACCAGTAAGCCTTCTTTTTAAAAAAACGTCTCCATCTGCTTCTCTTAATACGGAGAAGTCTTATGCAACTGCTTGTATAACGAATTAATGTTCTTTTTAGCAGGAATAGTTGAGTTGCTTTTAATTTCCTAACATTTTCACACCAATGAGTATCCTTGTACTTGAATTGGTGTGGTGGAGGCAACTAAATTTCCATAAGGAGCAAATCGACAAAAAGTATCATGAGCATGCTGATAGAGACAGAATGCACTACCGAATAGTCATTTATATCTTTGCGTTGTAGCAAGGCTTACCCTGCATTTCACCATCCTATTGCGGCGAAGTTGCCTGCATGTGTTTTGCATTATCTTTTGCATGAAATGCATGTCAAGGACTTAGATTCGTGCCCCAACTCTATCTTTTCCACCGTATAATTGTGCTCTTGTAGTAAAGTTTAAGCTAAAGTACGTGTGAAGCTTTTTATAGCTGACTGACACACATCACATAAAAGTTGAGGGAAAAAAAAAAACAATACATCATTAGTTGTCAGCTTTATTATCAACTGGGCCAATTTCTTATAATCCTGTAGGTACATCCCTGGTTTAGATGAAGGAAAAGGCATGTATCTCTACTTTGTGAAGGCAGAAATGTCGACCCCTTGTGGCTTACCAGCAAGGACGGTCCTTACTAGCTACTACAAGAGCAAGCACTTCAAGGGAAGAGCACGGAATATTCCCTTTATGGAATTAACTAGCCCTGACCAAGCCATCCTCTGTGATGACAGTAACCAAAGCATGTACTGCCAATTGTTAGCCGGCCTTGCTCTCCGTCATCAGGTCCTTCGCCTTGGAGCTGTCTTTGCCTCAGCGTTTCTCCGTTCTATTACATTCCTCGAAAACAATTGGCCAAAACTCTGCAATGATATCAGAAAAGGCAAGCTTGATTCTTCAATTACTGACCCTGAATGCCAGTTGGCTATGTCAAACATACTCTCATCACCTAGCCCATGCCTAGCTGATGAGATCGAGGAGATATGCCGTTGTTCCTCATGGAAAGGCATAATATGTAAGCTCTGGCCTAGAGCAAAGTACATCGAGGCTGTGGTCACCGGTTCTATGGCACAGTATATCCCATCGCTAGAGTACTATAGTGATGGAAAGTTGCCATTAATTTGCCCAATGTATGCTTCATCAGAGTGTTATTTTGGGGTGAACCTAAAACCCTTGTGTGAGCCATCTGAGGTCTCATTTACCCTCTTGCCCAACATGGGGTACTTCGAGTTTATACAGTTGGGTGAAGAGGCTTGGTCACTTGATCTTGGTGAAAACGAGGAGGTACCAAGGAACAAAGTCGTGGATCTTGTACAAGTTAGGCTTGGTTATTACTACGAACTTGTGGTATCCACCTTTTCTGGTGAGTTTTGCTATTGTCATATATTGTCATGTTTCTTCTGATCATCTTTTTACTCTTGTTCTTTTTTGGCCTTGATTACTCTAACACATTAATTGTGCAACCTTCAAAAAAGATTATTTATCCAATCAAATTTTCGATTCATAAGGGAGTTCAAAATGTATCTATATCTGCTTCTTTTTGTTGCAGTAGGAAGCACATAGTCAAATAAAGATGGCTTTCAGACCTAGATCATGGATCAACACCTTTACAACACTAGTTATGCTGACACCTTCATGACTTCGTGTATGCATGTGGATCCTGATTCATGCATTATGATATTGTGCAAGTCTATGTTGATTATTGGAAATGTGGCTACCCCATGTAGCATATATGCTTCTTTCCGAGCATTACTGCTTTGATTGTTGCAATAAACATGGCTATCCCCTGATGAAAATTCAATAACCAATTCTGGAGCGTAATCTAGGTCTGTATAGATACCGCATTGGGGATGTGCTCCAAGTGACAGGATTTCACAACAAGGCTCCACAGTTCCGATTCATCTGCCGGCGAAACGTTGTCCTTAGCCTAGACAATGACAAGACGAGCGAGGAGGACCTTTATAAGAGCGTCACAGCAGCCAAGAAACTATTGGAGCCTCACAACGTCCTTCTAACAGAGTACACCAGCTATGCTGACACCTCAACTGTACCGGGCCACTACGTTCTCTACTGGGAAATCAGGCAGGTCGGTCAGAGGGCCCAACAGCTCGATGATGTCATCAGAGAGTGCTGCATCACTGTCGAGGAGGAACTCGACTACATATACAGGAGGTGCCGGTCTCATGATAAGTGCATCGGGCCTCTTGAGATTCGGGTTGTGAAGCCGGGGACATTCGAGGGGTTGATGGACTTCTTCATAAGCCAAGGAGGATCTATCAATCAATACAAGACACCCAGATGCATTAACTCCAAGACTGTGTTGAAGCTGCTTGATGCTAATGTGAAGGAATGCTTCTTCAGCCCTAGGGAACCAACTTGGGTCCCTTGAAAACCTTTATATGGAATTATGGATAGTGTATGATCATATCTAATCTGATAAAATAACCCTTTTAACCACTGGAGGTTGAGTGCAACCCTTTGCCATTACTAGGGAAATCTTTTGCGGCACTTCTAATAGGTTTCACTTTGTCCATGCTTTTGATGGGAAATCTTAATTTATGTTAGCTAGTTATTGCACTGTGAGCAAGTGATAGTTAATGCAGGCCAGGATTTATATTCTGTTTGTCCTGTCTTCTTGTTTCAGCCTTCTAGTTTGTTTGATTTTCAGTCCCTAGAGAAAGCTTCTGGCTTACTCATTCTCTAATCGATATACCGACATTTCATTATCATTACCGTACGAGGCCCCTGTCCAGGAAGGTTGAGGGGAAGGTTGGTCAGCCAGTCCTACTTCAACTGTACAAAGGGTTTGTTTTCATTAAACCCTTGATATGAAATGTTTTTGCCTGTCGTTGTCTGCAACTTCTATTGATATCCTAACATATTTAACCAAAAACAGTTCCTAACTTGCTGATTGGATCCCGCTTGCCTGCATACGTAATAATGCAGCTGTCCCAGAGGCAAGTTCCGTACTTTACTTACGAGTTCGTGTACTACTCCCCCACCGTGGTATGCGCCAATGAGACCACCATAAGTGAAAAGAAAAAGGCAAGGAAGTAGTCAAAATGTTTAAAAGGATACAACCCGTTCTCCTATAGGCCACTCAAATATAGAGAGATTAGGGACCAACTGGCATGCAAAGGTTCGAATCCTTTTACTCCCGCCTATGAACACCCGATTAAATCAGCAGGAAAGACGTTACCAATCTTCTCTTGTTAATAATCTCTTCTGGTGTATTCGGTCGAAAGGAATTCAAGTTGGAGTTGCTTTTTTTAGGGAGTTAAGTCATACTCCTTATTACTGGAAGCAGGATATGTCTTAATTAAATTGATCACTTCAGTTATGATCAAGAGACTAAATTCACATCTGTACATGGAAACATTGGAATATTTTCCTATGATACTTGTGGATAAGTGAGAATCTTCTTTTGGGACAATGCAATCAGCAGTATCCACTATTACTGCATCTTAGAGTGGCAAATTTGTTGTGCCTAAGATGATATGATGGTGGACAAAGTTCCCAGAATTCACCAAGTATCTCTTCTCCACAATGTTCAATATAATTGACCCAAAAAGGATCCCAAAGTTGATTTTATTTGCTAAAGTCCTTTCCTCTGGGGGTGGGCCAACTTACGCATGCAATATAGTTGTGGGCTTTCAAAGAAAATGATGGGTTCAGCTGACGTTATTTTTCTATTTTTATTTTTCATTCGTTTTGATGAGATATATCCTGTTATTTTTTGATGACATTTTTTTTTTTTTTGAATTGGCTAGGAAGGTACATAGAAAACTAGAAGGTCCCTCTCGAAGGCAATTCCTAGTCTATCGGCCTGAATTATACTGTCTAATTGATCAAATCAATATACGAATTAATTACAT
>ONZA01013565.1:0-12281 GCA_900322205.1 Kewa caespitosa | reverse complement strand
TTTTTTTTTTTTTTTGCCTAATATTATCTTGGATAACATATGGGATTTATACGATTATTAACTTGGGAATTAAGCGTAAAATTTCTTTAACTGGTCTAAGTTAGTTAGTTGGAAAACCCTATTCCATCTAGATCCATGAGTAAGACTGCACCTCCGGAAAGGATTTTCTTGATTATGTACGGTCCTGACCAATTTGGGCTAAACTTAACACGTGGGTCCCGTATAGGTGCTCGGTTCTCTTTCAAAACCAAGTCGCCTTCTTTTAATGATTGTGGTCGAACCTTTTTGTTGAAGGCATGAGCCGCTCTTCTTTGGCACATCTGGACATTATGCAAAGCGTTTAGGCACTTCTCATCTAGTAAGACCAAATGTTCATATCTTTCTCTTACCCAATCAACCTTGAGAATATTCATTATCTAAAGCTACCCTAAGGGAAGGTATCTTGACCTAGATGGGAAGGACTGCCTCCATACCACAAACGAGCGAATAAGGCATTGCGCATGTGGATGTCCGCATGTTGCTCCTATATCCCCATAATGCGAACAATAGTTTGTTAGGCTAGTCCTTGTATGTGTCACTCATCTTGAGGAGAATGGTTTTGATGTTTTTGTTGGCGGCCTCGACAGCGCCATTGCATTGCTGCAAGATATCCGCAGTTTCCTTTTTGAAGTAGGACCCATGATCACTAATTATCTCATGTGGAACTCCATATCGGCAGATTATATTGTTTTTGATGAACTTTGCAACTTGTTTGGAAGTTAATTTCGAGTAGGATGCTGTTTCGACCCATTTTGTAAAGTAGTCGATGGCAACAAGGATGTACTCGTGTCCACCTGTGCTCGTAGGACTAATTTTACCAATAATGTCGATTTCCCAGGTTGAGAAAGGCCATGGGGAAGTCATACCATAGAATTGAAGGCGGCATGTGTTGTGAATTTGCATGGATTTGGCATTGTCGGTATCGTTGGACATATTGGCTACATTCCTTTTCCATTGTAGTCCAATAATAACCTTGCCTTATTATTTTCTTCGCAAATGTGCGCCCCACCATGTAACAACCCAGCCCAACTACCGCCACAACGCAACCCAATAAGATGGGAAGTTTCCCTTTGGGCCCATAATCTACCACTTAAGCCCAAAGGGGAATGCCTTGTTGCTTTAATAGTTGGATTGAAATTCTTATAAGCTAGTTCAGCTCCTCACATTCTGCCAATGTGGGACAACTAATACTTGGGGTGTTATACATCATGTGCGGGCCGCATACTCCTTCATGCACTTCACCCATTACTTGTTTTGCTTGTTCTTCATCAACAAAATGAAGGCTAACTCCATATGGGGTTTTCTTGTATAATCTGTCTTGATACATCACAGATTGTGCAGTGAGAAGACGAATGGCCCTTTGTGTCCTCGGGTCATCACACCCAGGGGGATATTCTTCGCTCAATTTGTAATTAAGGATGTTCGTATACCACGGAACCTTCTCCAAAGTGTCCACTTCTAAGGTGTAGTGGTGCGCAGGTTCTTCCCTCCTTTTGATGTATATGGGCATCATCTTGATTTCTGGAGGAATGGTGATAATGGATGCTAGCTTAGCAAGAGCGTCTGTGAATTGGTTCTCTTCTCTTGGAAGGTAGGTATAGTGGATTTCGGAAAAGTTTACGACTATCTTTTCTAAATGGGCTTGGTACAGGGCCAAACTCTTATTCTTGGCTACTTTTTTGAGATTTGGTTTATGATTAGGGTGGAATCTCCGTACACCCTAAGGGTTCTAATTCCTATGGCTACTGCGGCTTGTAGTCCAACAATGCAAGCCTCATACTCCGCAACGTTGTTAGCGACTTCAAAGTTAAGTTTTACTGATAATGGGGTATGTGCCCCATCTGGTGAAACTAACAACACTCTTACGCCATAGACCTTATGATTTGATGCTCCATCAAAGTACATGAGCCATGTCTCGGTATCTGCCGTCATAATGTGATCATCAGGAAATTCGTACTCTTACTCGTTTTCTTGCCGTTTTACGGGCTGGTCAGCTAAATATTTTGAAATGGCGTGCCCTTTAATGCCTTTCATATTTTCGTATTTGAGGTCGAACTCGGATAGCATGATGGTCCAATGAGCTATCCTTCCTGTCAGCACGGGTTTTTGTAAAATATGTTTTAATGGGTCTTCTCGAGACGTTATATACACTTGATGATTGAACATATAATGTCTCAGTTTTTAGTTGCCCATACCGTGGCAAGACACATCTTTTCTAAGGTGGAATAACGCGTCTCATACTCAAGAAACTTCTTACTCAAGTAATATATCGCCTTTTCTTTTATTTTTTTATCGACTTATTGGGATAACATGGCCTCCATTGCGATTTCTGTAACCGTCAAGTATAATATCAGCAGAATGCCTGGCGTCGGCGGGACTATCAATTCGCTGGGCTGCGATCGAATATGGGCCAAATCGCTGGGTGGGAAACGATTTGGGCCTCAAACTTTGGCCCTTGATTTAATGCATCCGTTATGATTTTTACTTCCCTTGGCCGGGAATCCTAGGGGAATCCTGGGGGAAGTCTAGAAGCTTCAAGGGTAAGGTGAATGACCATTTTTTCCTTTTGACTTCAGTTGACTTTGGATTTTTTGGATTTTCAATATTTTGTGTATTATAAATCTCCGGGAACCATACCATAGATTATTTATCATCATAGGGTCGTTTGGGAGACACTATTTTGGTGTCAACAAATGAATGTACTAAAATTGCATGTAATTCTATTTTGTAGAAATGACCAACCAAAACAACAACTCAAACTTGAACTTGACGTCGATACTCGACAAAGACTGCTTAAATTGATCCAACTATGTTGATAAATATCGTAGCCTTAAGATCAAGTTGAAGCACGAAAAGTTGGAATACATTTTGGAGACGCCCATTCTCAAACTTCCGACAAATGGTGGAACTACAAATCAGAAGGTTGCCCACTAAAGGCACAAGGATCACTTCGACGAGGTCGCTTGCGTCATGTGAGCAAGCATAAATTGTAATCTCCAAAAGTAGTTTGGGAGCTATGATGCTTATACCGTCAATATGATGCTCAAAACTATGTTTAAGGAGCAAGAGCATATTGAGATGTATTGAAGTGAAAATGCTAGTTAGGGAGGCTACTCTCGTCGAACGGAAGCATGTGATTCCCCATGTCTTGAGGTTGATATCCAGCTTCAAGAGTCTGGATTGCCTGGGGTGTGTCTACCTATAACTACTTCAGGTAGACACTATCCTACACTGGTTGCATAAGAGGTATAGGCAATTTAGGCAAATATATCGTATGCATGGGAAAGATAAGACTCTGCAGGTGCTTCATCATATGCTCAAGGTTGCAAAGCCGGAGGTGAACCTAGCTTCAAGAAAGAAGCAAGTGATGTATGTCGGCAACTTCCAAGGGAAAACAACTAAATGGCAAGAGCGGAGGGTTAAAACCCAAGTGTTAGCAAAAGGCTGATAATAAGAAGCTGACAGTTGAGGAAGTGAATGCTCTTATTGCCAAAACAAAGGGCATTGGAAAAGAGACTTCCCTAAGCTGAAGAGGACTTGAAGAATAGGACAGCCCTAAGTACTTCGTATCCTTGCCATAGAAGTAAAGTTATCTACATTTACTTATGATTGGATATTAGATATCGGCAATGGTGCTCACATTTGTGCAAATGTGCAGGGACTAAGGTAGCCTAGCAAGGTAGCTAGGGACGAAGTGGACCTACGAATTGGTAATGGAGCAAAAGTTGTTACCGCGACCATAGGAACTTATGTTTTTTCTTTGACTTCGAGCTTTATACTTGAGTTGAACAATTGTTATTTTGTTCAAGTATTAGAAAGAACATTATTTCAGCTTCCAATTTGCATACTCTCTATCAATAACAAGATGGCTAGAACCAATGATTCCAACCCCACATATCTATGGCATTGCCGATTAGGCTATATAAATGTGAAATGCAATCAAAAACTTCTTAAGGTAGGGATTATGACCTTATTAGACCTCGAGTCATTTAATACTTACAAATCATGTTTACTTCAAAAAATTACAAAGTAACCTTTTTCAGGAAAGGGTGAGCGCACAAGCAAGCTATTGGGACTCATACATACATATGTATATAGACCACTAAGTTCGACAAATAGATGTGGGTTAAGATACTTCATATGGTTATATCTATATAAAGAAACACAAATAAGAAAGCTTTGACAAATTTAAAGAGTTTTAAAGTGAAGTATAAAATAAACTGCACAAGAAGATTAAAGCTCTTCGTTCTGATCGATGAGGTGAATATGAGCCTAGAATTTGATGAACGTTGGAAAGAATGTGGAATACTTTCATAACTGACTCCAACAAGAACAACTCAATGGAATGGTGTGTCCGAAAGGATAAATTGGACATGGTTTGATCAGTGATGAGTCTAGCTGACCATCCTATATCTTTGTGAGGATATGTGCTCGAGACAGATGCATTCACATTGAACAAGAGTCCATCCAAAATTGTTGTGAAGACACCATATCACATACGGACGGGATAACCTCCCAAGTTGTCTTTTTTCAATGTTTGGGGGTGTGAAGCTTAGATGAAGAGAATACTTGAAGATAAGCTTGTGCTCGAATCAGACAAGTGTTTCTTTGTTGGTTACTTAAAAGAATCAAAGGGTTATTACTTCTACAACCGAATTGATAACAAGGTATTTGTTGCTCAGGATGGTGTCTTTTTGGAAAAAGAATTCATTTTCAAAGAGACAAGGGGGAGAAATATGAATCTTGAAGAAACTTTAGATGAGCAATAAATGGAGCTGGATACGGGTGCAACACCTTCTGAAGGTGTTGCATTTATTAAGAATGTTGAAGAAACACTGCCAGAGATAAATTTGAAGGGAACTCCAAAAGTTACATCACCTATCCTTAAAAGGTCTGAAAGGGTCAGCACACAACCAGATAGATACCTACCTATCGACTGAGAGTCGTGACATCTTCCTTATAGAAAGTAAAGAACCCGCTACTTACAAGGAAGCTATTGAGAGTCTTAATTCCATCAAGTGACAGCAAGTCATGAAATTCAAAATGGATTCCATATTCGAGAACCAAGAATGGGACTTGTTGGATATACCAGGTGGAGCTAGACCCATCAGGTGAAATTAGACGTTTAAGTTCAAGACAAACAAGGATGGAAACGTACTTGTTTTCAAAGCTAGAAGTGTGGCGAAGGGTTATAGTCAAAACCACAACATTGATTATGACAAGACCTTCTCACTTGCTGCTATGCTTAAATTCATTAAGATGCTCCTAGCAATTGCTACTTATTATGACTATGAGATTTGGAAAATGGATGTGAAAACAGCCTTTTTAAACACATTTTTCAAAGAGGATATGTACATGGCACAACCGGAAGGTTTTGTCGATCCAGGAAATGCTGGAAAGGTATGCAAGCAAAAGAAATCCATTCATTGGTTGAAACCAGCATCATGTAGCCGGAATCTGCGTTTTGATAAAGTCTTGGCACCATTTGGTTTTATTGAAATGTAGAAGAACCTTGTTAATAAAAAGAAGTTCTATGCGAGCAAGATTGCCTTGTTGGTCTTATATGTCGATGACATATTACTCGTTGGAAATAACATTTCAATGCTGGATTCAGTAAAGGCTTGACTTCGAGAGTGTTTTCAGATGAAAGACGTTGAAAAAGCAGAGTACATCTTGGGCATCAAAATTTGTCGGGATAGATGAAAAAAGGCTAATAGGACTGAGCCAAAAAGGCTAACAGGACTGAGCCAAAGAAAGTATATTGACAAGATAATAAATCGGTTCAATGTACATGATGCTAAGAAGGGTACCTTATCCATGAATTGTGGCACAATTCTTGGCAAGACACATGGTTTGAAGACCTTTCCTGAGCACGAACACATGAGTAAGATCCCATATGCATCAGTTATAGGATCGATCATGTACGGCGTGATTTCTACTCGTCTACATCCCTCGTATGCTTTAAGCATGACAAGTAGGTTTCAAGCCAACCCATGTGATTTGCATTGGAGTGCGCCAAGGATATCTTGAAGTATCTTAAGAGATCAAAAGATAAGTTCCAGGTTTATGGAGAGAAAATTTGTAAAGGGTTACATTGCAATCCCGATCTAGTTTCGTCTTCGGTTTCAACGGAGGACTAGTATGATGGAAGTGTGCAAAGTAGATACAATAGAGGCTGAATACATTGCAGCTTTAGAAGCAACAAAGGAAGTTTTACGGATTCCCAAATTCATCAGTGAGCATGGAGTCGTAACCTTGGCGGTTGAACCGTTGGGTCTTTATTACGATAATAATGGAGTCATCACCCAAGCCAATGAGCCAAGGTCACACCATAAGTCCAAACATGTTGAGTGGAAGTATCACCTCATTAGGCGATGGGTCAATCTGGGTGACGTAAGCATATGCAAAGTACATACATATGATAACGTTGTAGATCCATTGACTAAGCCGCTCGATCAGGTCAAGAATGAAAGTCACACTGCCGTGATAGGTATTCAACACTTTGTGTGTAATTGGCCTATATGTTTTAGATTATGATATAAAGTTCATGGTTGTAAAACCTTGGTTTGTACATTTAATATATTATTCAGTTTTGGTTTGCTCAAATATTTGTATGGTATTGAGCACATATCCAAAATAATGCAACACAAACGTCCAAATATGTTATCAAGATGATGTCTTGGATAATGAAACTCTATTAAGTGGATTCGAGTTTGTGATTTTGAGTCCCTTATCTAGGTGTTGGAATTATATTCTGAAAACCCAAGATGATTAGATTGCAAGTAGATCTCAACACGTTTTCATGTGCTGTGATATAGGATGTCAATGATCAATTGCATCAGTATGGATTGAGAACTCATGACTTGACAGATCCATTGTGAGAACTTTATAAGATCAAAGAGTCATAAGAGTTTCTCACAAAACTATCTCAAATTGTTTCTAAAACTTGAGTGCTCATGGATAACGGCTTAAGGATTGGCAATCTGTTATTTTTTCAAATGCCTTCTGTAACATGAGGTTATAAAAGAAACGTTTGGGGTATTATATATTTAGTTGCGATTCAAGGATGCACAAGATGGAAATTGTCCTATTTACGAGGGAAATTGTCTTAAGGTTTCGTGATGAATTGAAGCTGTAAAATGCATGATCGTGCTCAATTGAATTACGACGGTAATCAGTTATTTTGACAGTTTTATTCGGAATCAAGAAATAATTTTGAACCTTGATAAGTATGGCTGACATCTTACCTTATATTGTAATCGAAGATAATGAGTGAAAAGGGAATGGAGTTGCATGTTTGTCTCAAGGACAAGTGGGAGATTGAAGAAATATGTCCTTCAATCAAGGTGCAAACAACTTGAGATTAATAACAAAGATAGTAATTTAGTTGACTTAGAATTGTTGTGATGTATAGCTAGATTCCTCTCACAACCTTTGAAACAATGGACATTGAGCCCAAATGCTAAGTGCAACTAATTCTGAAGGATCGAGAAAAAGTAGAATGATGAAAGTCACAATGGGTTAGCAAGATTGGTCAAAGGAACAAATCCTCGGGACCAAACAAGTAAAACACGGAGAGTGAACAGTTCCCTCTTGCACTGTTTAGGCTGAAAAGGAGGCGCTATACACACGCCTATTTACGAACTTTTTTCATTGTGCCTATTTAAGAAGATTATGCTTTTGATATTAGGTTCAGACATATGCCTCTTAACTGACCTAATACATCAGGTTAGAAGGCCTAACCTTTGCATCAAACCCTAACCCTAAAGTTAGTTCATTCGAACTAAGGAGAAGAACCAGAAAGAGTTGTTCCTTCGTGATTCCAATCTAAATATCAACAAAGAATTCATTGGAGAAACATTTGAGGCTCATTGGAGGTCATTAACATAAAAATATCAGGTTTCATGGCATACTCGGGAAGACACGCATCGAGAGGTATCGTATATGTGAACTAGAGTATATGTAACAATCTAATTCTATGTGTTTCACTTTTATTGATTAAATCATATATTATATGGATCCTAACACCAGTGTCCTACAACATTATCTTAGTACATCCCATATTCATTTTCATCAATGCCAACATCATGATGTCAATGCTGACGATACAATACTACAATGATGACGGGGAAGCAGGGAAACTCCTAGGGGATTAGAATTCAGCTCATGTGTTATATCAAATGCCTAAGCAAGTTGTATCCTCCCATCATGGGTGGAATCACCATTCCCACCACCACGAGTGGGAAGGAGAAACTCTCCAGCGTAGACCAGGTGAAAGAGTCAGAGCTGAAAAACAAAGGAAGGAAACAGTCGGGCCAAGCAACACCATTGCCCTTGCTCGGTGGAAGGAGAAAACAAGAGTTAGAAAGGCAAAGAAATCCAAGGTCTCATGTTGGAAAGGTCGGGACCTCACCAACCGATCCTAATAAATGAGGAACTTGTAAGGGTTTGAGCCCATAGGGGAGAAAATCGAGGTTGCCCAGGACCCGACTCGGCCTGAACCTACTTTGGACAAACTTTGATGAAAAATTCAATTCTGACCTAACATTGGTTCTCCAAGAATACCAAGACATCCTTAAATTTTGGCCAGAATAGATGCTCAAGATCAATCCGAGTTTCATCGAGCATAAACTTGAAGTGAACCCCAAGAAGAAACTCGTGAAACAAAAAAGACGCCACCACGGGAAAGAGAGAAGTGAATCCACATCCGCCGAAGTGGCAAAATTGTTGGAAGTGGGGTTCATCAAATAATACAGGTGCCCAAAGTGCCTGGCCAACGTGGAACTGGTAAAGACCTGATAGCTAAAAGCCAGATCGCCAGCGATCACTCCACTGATCTAAGAGAAACGTTTGAAACCTTTCGGGGTTACAAGATGAAGTTGAATCCAAAAAAGTGCATCTTCGGAGTTCGAGGTGGGAAATTCCTGGGACTTATGGTGATTCATCACGAGATTGATGTGAACCCCAAAAAAGTACATGCAATCATGGATTTGCAATCACCCTAGTGTGTCAAAGATATCCAAAATTTGACCAGCTGCATTACAGTCTCAATTACTTCACATCGAGATCGGCGAAAGTGTGAACCTTTCTTCATGACCCTCAGAAAGGGTGCAAAGTTTGAATGGGATGAGGATGCAGAGCCTGCATGGCCTAACCTAGTCCGGGTGAAACTCTATACGTGTACTTGGCAGTCTTATATAGTTGTGGTATCGGATCTAGTCCAAGAAATGAAAAATTTTGATCCTAGTCTACTTCACCAGCAATGCTCTCTATGGCCCTGAATTCCTATATTCCACTTCGGAGAACTTCGTTTTGGATCTGGTCATCAGTTCATAGAAGTTGAGACCCTACTTCAGTTCTCACCCCGTTACAATCCTAACCAATCATCCCTTGAAGAAGATATTGGGCGGATTTGAGTCCTCATGAGGCCTCAAGTATGGACCCACAAGCTCACGGACTACAGTATATCTTCGATCCACAGAGAGCTATCAAGAGCCAAGAGCTTGTAGATTTTGTTGTCGATCTGACCCCAACTGCAGAACAACTAGTGTACTAGATAGAGAGTTGGGAGATTAGTGTTGATTGATCTTCTTGCAAGATCGGAAGTGGGGCTGACATAGTCATCACTTCCTCTGAAGGTGACGTCCTTGAGTATGCCATGCGATTCAAGTTTACAACCACGGACAATGAAGCGGAGTACAAGGCCCTGCTCGCCGAAAAACATGGCTAAGGTTTTTGGGGCTAAAAAGTTTGAAGTGAAGATGGATTCAAAGCTATAAGTCTCTAAGGATTACGAAGCCAGGGAGGGGAATATAAAGGTCTACCTGACCAAGGTTAAAACTGAGCGTCTCAAGTTTGAAGAAGTGACCTTGAAGCATATCTTGAGGCCAAAGACTCAACTTGCTGACTCAGTGGCAAGGATGGCCAGTTCAAAAATTTCTAGCTTTCCAGGGAACATTGTTTGGGAAGAGCTGCACATGAGAAGAATCGACGTTGATCACGTCAAAATAATTAATATCCTAGAACGAAGTGACACATGCATGATTCCTTTCATAGCCTGTCTCCGGGATAACCAACTCCCTGAGGATCCTAAAGAATCAAGAAATTTGAAAACCAAGAGCTAGTGGCTCATATATCGTGATGGGGTGCTATACAAGAATCTGCCGAACAGTTCGGGCCAAATCCTGAAGAAAGCTACAAAGTTACTTCAATTCGTTGCTTAAATATTTGCCACGAAGTCAAGGAAAAGAGATCCTACAAGACTTGCACGAAGAGGCATGGGGAATTCACCATGAGGACGCACATTGACCTCGAAGGCACTGTCCTTGGGTTCTACTGGCCAACTATCAACGGAGACGCTTCTAAACTGGTCCTCACTTGCTCGAAGTGCCAGTACCACTCTCTAGTTCCTATATTGCCTGCTATTGAACTCTCGCTCTATTAGAACCACTGTCGTTGAGCCTATACGGCATGGACATCCTCACATTGTTCCTAGTAGCCCCGAGTCAATTGAAGTTCTGTATTGTACGTTGTTGTGGACTATTTCACGAAGTGGGTTGAAGCAAAAGTAGCATGAACCATCACTGTCCCCAATCCTCAAAACATATAACAGTATAAAACAATGACTAAGTGATATAATGATCAAGACAATAAACATACGAAAGTATAAAGCAATGCCTTAATGACAAGTGATATAACGAATAATTGGTAATACACCTGAAATAATATTAAATAATGCATTACTGATGAGTAATATAATGATCAATTGGTAATAAACATGTAACATTATTAAACAATGCCTAAGTGATATAATGATCGATCAATCAATAATAAACATATGACACTGTTAAATTTTGTTTGTTTTTTTTTTTTTTGATAATTTCGACTTGACATGAAATTTTGGAACTTTTGGATTTCACATTATAATTTGATCATTTATACTGATTCGTATCCGCCCTGTGTTAGAACACGATTTATATTTGTCCAATTCGTATTTGACTCACTCAAAAATTCGCTTGAAAATTGCTCGATTTGTGTAACGACCCGAATTCTCACAAATCATTTAAATCGAATTTACAGAAAATTTGGCAGAAATTTCCTCTGAAAAACCTTATTTGAAAAATCATGTGAAACAAAAACAAAACATCTCTAATTAATCTTCCAAGCGCTCAGTAGTTAAACAAAACCTTGCTTCGCCCAGTGGGTGAGAGCTTTTTTGGACGGGTATCCCTGGTCTACCTCCATTCTCTTCTCACTAGAATGAATAAAGTTTGTGAATTGATATAACAGTCTAGTCTTGTGATAATTATGATTTGGGAATGTGATGTGATGTGTATGAATGAGGAAAGATCGAATATGGAATGTTTGCTTTGTGAAATGTAAGAATATGACATGTGCATTTGTGAAATGACATTTGATTCTCGTATGAAGGTATCACGTGTGTTGTGAATGAGGTTATCATGTGTTGTTTGAGCTCATAATAAAGTGTTACTCGGTTCGCAATCGTGTATGAACATATCTATGTGTGTAATTACTTTGTTTACATATAAGTGTTTTGGTTCATTGACTACGTGGAGCATTGTTTCGAGTTGTATGATAATGATTCTCGTGTAACTGTCTTTCCCTTATGTGAATGTCTACATAAGCAAAAACTTGTGGTAGGTTGGGTATCTGCTCATGTAGGTGGTGCTTGTTGTCTTTCTTAGTTCATAATGTTGGGTGATTGTCTTATCGTACAAAAGCTCGTTTATGTTGCTATACCATAGAGATTTTTGAGTTCTTCATGTTATAGATTGAAAATGTTTATGGTTTGGAGTGAGTTGAGTTTATTAGAGTCGTATGCGACTATATATGTGGCACAACATCAAGTGAGAGATCGGTTTGCATGTTCTTGTCTTGGATTGTTGGGTGTCATTATGTGTGGAAGTTTGTTCAATAACTTATGTGGCGCAATGAGTTATATGATGGTGTTATCGTGGTTGTATGTTTGTTTTTATGTAATTGGCAAAGAGATAATTGTTGTGTTTGAATGATTAGCTAGCTTAGATGAATAATAATAAAGATGTGTGTTATGTGTTTATTAATGCTTAAAAGAGGAAGGCTAAGGTTACTTAGCTCGTGCTAACTCATTATGGGTTGTCACCCGTTCAATTATTATGGATGTGTTTGATGAACATGAAATATGTGCATTATTTTGGGTGATTTTACTCTTAATATATGCATATTCTCTTCTTTTGCTAATT
>ONZA01013558.1:174247-188891 GCA_900322205.1 Kewa caespitosa | reverse complement strand
TTTTTTTTGATTTGATATCAATAATATTGATCATATAAAAAGAACTCGACTTTAAAATCACAAGTATTTGAGGTTAATTTGTTGTTCATATATATTGCTTTTTGACGATTATAGCATATTAAACGTATTTCTCTTTCAACTGACGAACCAGTTGAAAATTATTTTTTAAATTGGAACATGTTCTGGTTAGATACAACCAATATTGATCATTTGAATCATGTTGGGCTTTCAAATTAAAAGAATTGAGGTTGCAATTGCTTTTCATATTTATCTCTTTCTAACGATCGATACAGTTTTAAGCCTATTTCTCTTTCAATTGATAAACAAATTGAAATTACTTTGTGAAGGTTGCTCTCATTCTGGTTAGTTATCAACAAAATTGATAATTTTAATCACACTTGGCCTCAAAATATTAAGAATTGCGGATGTAATTTGAGTTTAGAATTGCAATTAATTGACAAATCGATTGCACATACTTTCAAAAATGGACCATTTTGGGTTAGACACCTTCAATTTTGATGATTTAAATCATAATCAACTTTTACATAAAATGAATTACAGTTTCGATTGTCTTTCAAGTTAAGTGCTTTTTAACGATTGTTATTGTCTTTCAGCGCATGTCTCTCTCATTTGACGAAAAAATTTTAACTAGTTTTTATGATAGGATCAGGTTATTGCTAGAATTCAAAAATATTGATGATTTCAATCATAATAGGATTTCAAATATTTACAATAGCAGTTGCAGTTGCTTTTCACATTTAACGCTTTTTAACATTCGTTAGCGTTTTAAGCCTATTTGTCTTTCAGTTGATGAACCAACTTCAATCATTTTTTGAAATCAAAACATTGTTTTATTATATTCCACCGTTATTTATCAATTTTGTCACACGCGGCTTTTATATAACGAGCATTGCGAATGAAATAGTTGTTCATATTAAATGCTTATTAACGATCATTTTCGTTTTAAGCGTATTTCTCTTTGAATTTACTAACCCATTGAAAATATTTTATTAAAAGGAATAATGTTCAGGTTAGATACCAAAAAAATTGATTATTTCAATCATACTTGTCTTTAGGATAAAAAGATTTTTTGTTGCGATCGGTTTTCATATTTAACGATTTTTTGAGGATTGTTAGTGTTATAAGCGTATTGCTCTTTCAATTGGAAAAGAAATTGAAACTATTTATTCAAATTGGATCATGTTGTGGTTAGACATAACCAATTTTGATGATTTCAATTATAATCGGCCTTCAAGTAAGAAGAGTTACAGTTGCAATTGCAGTTCATATCTAGCGGTTTTTGATGATTGATAGTGTTTTAAGCCTATTTCTCTTTCAATAGAAAAACCATTTGAATTTCTTTTGTAGTATGCATAGTTTTTTTTATTAATGAAGGATCATCTGTAAGTGCTAAAAAAATTCTCATTGCATTCCGTGGCACATTAGCAAAATTGATAGAAAGACGGATCTCGTTCTAATTAGTTATCAACAAAATTAATTGTTTTAATCATATTTGGCTTTCTAATATTAACTATTGTGGTTGTAGTTGGTGTTCATATTTGACGCTTTTTGAGAATCGTTAGCGTTTTAAGCGTATTTCTCCTTCAATTGATGAACCAATTAAAACTATTATTTAAAACTACATCACATTCTGGTTATATATATAAACAATTACAGTTATGTTAATCATCCTAGGATTTCAAACAATAATACTTGCGACTGCAATAGCTGTTCATATTTAACGCTATTAAACAATCATTAGCGTTTTAAGCCTATTTCTCTTTTAATTGACGAACCCAAAGAATCTATTTTGGAATTTGTTTGAAAAAAATACCAAAAATACTGATCAGTTAAATAAAACTCCATTCTTAAACAATGAGGATCACTGTTGCAGTTTCTTTTCATAGTTAACGCTGTTTAACGATACTCATCGTTCTAAGCCTATTTCTTTTTCAATTGATCAACCAATTAAACTTACATTTTTAAAATTGGAAATCTTTTGATTTTGTATCAAAAATATTGATCGCATAAATCACATTTGGCTTTAAAATAACAACTATTTCAGGTTGAATTATTGTTCGTATTTACTGCTTTTTAATGATTGTAGCATTTTAAGCATATTTTTCTTTCAATTGACGAACCAGTAGAAACTATTTTTTAAAAATGGAACATGTTCTGGTTTGGTACAACCAATAATGATCATTTAAATCATTATGGGCTTTGAAATTATTAGAATTGCGGTTGCAATTGCTTTTCATATTTATCGCTTATTAACGATCGATATTGTTTTAAGCCTATTTCTCTTATAATTGAAAAAACAAATTTGAAATTATTTTATAAAATTGGATCTCCTTCTTTTTATTCATAAACAATTGCAATTTATTTTAATCATACTTGGTATTAAAATATTAAGAATTGCGGTTGTATTTTGTGTTCACATTTAATGCTTTTTAACGATCGTTAGCGTTTCTAGCCTATTTCTCTTTCAATTGACAAATAAATTATTGTTATTTTTAGAATGGTATCATGGTTGGGTTACATATCATCAATTTTTATGATTTCAATCATACTCGACTTTTCAATAAAATCAACTATGGTCGCAATTGCCTTTCATGTTTAACGCTTTTAAACAATCGTTATTGTTTTTAGCGTATTTCTATTTAATTTGATGAAGAAATTATAAATTTATTTTACAATAGGATCTTATTATATTTAGAGTTAAAAATATTTACGATTGAAATTATACTAGGCTTTCAATAAATTAGAATTGTGGTTGAAATTTCTTTTCACATTATAATCGTTTTCATGATCGTTAGCGTTTTAAGCCTATTTATGTCCAGTTGACGAACCAACTGATTTTTTTCGTTGAAATAAAAAAATTATTTGATTGTATACCACCAACATTAATTAATGTAATAACATAAGGCTTTTAAATAAGGAGAACTGCGATTGCAATGGCTGCTCATATTTAATGCATATTAATGATTGTTTGCGTTCTAAGCGTATTTCTCTTCACATTGAGTAACCCATTGAAAATATTTTATAAAAAGGAAAAATTTTCAGGTTATATACCAAAAAATTATATCATTTCAATTATACTTAGCTTTACCATAAAAGGAATTCCTATTGCAATTGTTTTTGATATCAACCTCTTTTTGACGATCGTTAGCATTGTAAGCGTATTTCTCTATCATTTTGCGAATCAATGAAACTCTTATTTCAAATTTGATCCTTTTATTATTAAATATAACAAACTTTAGTGATTTCAATCATAATCAGCTTTCAGGTAAGAAGAAATGCGGTTGCAATTACTGTTCATATTTAACGAATTTTAACAATCGATAGTGTTTTAATACTATTTTTATTTAAATTTAAAAAACAATTTAATATCTTGTGAAAAATTAGATCTATTTCTGATTATTTGCAAACATATTTGATTATTTTAATCATACTCGGCTTTCAAGTATTAACAATCGTTGTTGTAATTAGTGTTCATACTTAACGCTTTTCAACGATCGTTAGCGTTTTAGACGTATTTCTCTTTCAATTGATGAGCCAATTGAAAATATTATTTAAAATTGTATCATTTTATGGTTATCTATAAACAACTATGGTTGTCTAAATCATCCTAGGCTTTCAAACAATAATACTTGCAACTACAATTGTTGTTCATATTTAACACTATAAAATCGATCGTTAGCGTTTTAAACCTATTTCTCTTTCAATTGAAGAACCTGTAGAATCAATTATTATATTTGGAAAATGTTTTGAATATATACCCAAAAAATTGATCATTTTAATCAAACTCTATTTTCGAATAATAAGAGTTACGGTTGCGATTGCTTTCCATATTCGATGCTGTTTAACTATCCTCATCAATTTAAGCCAGTTTCTTTCGCAAATTGATAAACCAATTAAACATAAATTTTTGAAATTTGAATATTTTTTATTTAATATGTACAATATTGATAATTTAAATCATAATCGGCTTTAATATACAAAGAATTTCAGGTTTAGTTGTTGTTCATATTTAATGCTTTTTAACGATTGTAGCGTATTTCTCTTTCAATTGACGAAGCAATTGAAACTATTTTCTAAAACTGGAACATGTTCTATATTGATGCAACAAATATTGAAAATTTAAATCATGCTGCGCTTTAAAATTTTAAGAATTGCGGCCGGAGTTGCTTTTCATATTTGTCGCATTTTCACAATCGATAGTGTTTTAAGCCTATTTCTCTTTGAATTGAAAAACAATTGAAATAATTTTGTAAGTATGGAACTCGCTCTGGTTATTTTAAATTAAATTTGATCAATTTAATAGAGTCAACTTTCAAATATCAAGAATGGCAGTTTTACTTTGTGTTCATATTTGACGCTTTTTAATAATCGTTAGCGTTTTAAGCTTATTTCTCTTTCAATTAATGCAGAAATTAAAACTAGTATTTAAAAATGCATAATCTTCTGGTTAGACATAAACAATTACGGTTACGGAAATCATCATAGACTTTCAAACTATAAAACTTGTGGCTGCAATTGCTATTCATATTTCACGCTATTAAATAATCAATAGTGTTTTAAGCCTATTTCTCTTTTAGTTGACGAACACATAGATTCTATTTTTACAATTGGAACAAGTTTTGAACAGAAACCAAATATGTTGATCATTTCAATTGAACTCTATTTTCAAATAATAAGAATTACGGTTGCAATTGTTTTTCATAGTTAACTCTGTTTAACGATCCTCATCGTTTTAAGCCTATTTCTTTTTCAATTGACGTACCAATTAGACTTACATTTTTGGAATTGGAAAATTGCTGATTCGTTATCAACAACACTGATCATATAGATTATAATTAGCTTTTAAATAACAAGAATTTCTGGTTGAATTATTGTTCATATTTACTGCTATCTAACGATTGTAGCGTACTATGCGTATTTCTCTTTCAGTTGACGAACCAATTGAAACTTTATTTTTAAAATGGAACATGCTCTGGTTAGATACAACCAATATAGATCATTTAAATCATACTGGGCTTTAAAATGATAAGAATTGTGGTTGCAATTGCTTTTCAAATTTATCGCAATTGCTTTTCATATTTATCGCTTTTTAACGATCGGTAATCTTTAAAACCAGTTTAGTTTTCAATTGAAAAACCAATTGAATTTTTTTGTAAAGTCGGACCTCATTCTGGTTAGTTATAAACAATTTGCTTATTATAATCATACTTGGCTTACAAATATTAAGAATTGCGGTTGTATTTTAATATTTAACGCTTTTTTACAAGCATTCTAAGCCTATGAAAGGCAATTGCAACCGTATTTCTTATTATTTGAAAAAAGAAACTTAAATCATGAGCTAATTTTAAAATTAATTTGTATTGGTTCGTCAATTGAAAGAGAAATAGGCTTAAAACGCTAACGTCGTTTGACAACGTCAAAAATGAACAGCAATTGTAGTCGCAAATATAATTGTATGAAAGTCTAGGATTATTTAAATAAACATAATTGTATATAGCTAACAAGAAAATGATTCAATTTTAAATTGTAGTTTTAATTGGTTCATTAATTGAAAGAGAAATACGGTAAAAATGCTAACGATCGTTAAAAGCGTTAAATATGAACACCAATTACAACCGTGATTTTTAATATTTGAAAGCAAAGTATGATTGAAATAATAAATTTCATTGATAACTAACCAGAATGAGATCCAATTTTACATAAGAGTTTCAATTGATTTTTCGATTGAAAAAGAAATATGCTTAAAATACTATCGATCGTTAAAAAGCGTTAAATGTGAAAGCCAATCGCTAACGCAATTATAAATATTTGAGATCCTAGTTTTATTGAAATCATCATTTTTTTTGAATCATAACCATAACATCATCCTATTATAAAAAGTAGTTATAATTTCTTCGTCAATTAAAAGAGATATACGCTCAAAACAATAACGAGCGTTAAAAAGCGTTAAACATGAAACGAAATTGCAACCCTAATTCATTTATTTAAAAGTAGTGCAAGATCGAAATATGATCCAACTCATAAAAAAACTGCAATTAGTTCGTCAATTGAAAGGCAAATAGGCTTAAAACGCTAACGATCTTTAAAAGGCATTGAATACGAACACAAATGACAACCGCAAGACTTAATATTTGATATCCAAGTATGATTTAAATTATGAATTTTTTTATAAATATCCAGAATGAGATCCAATTTTCACAAAATAATTACAATTGCTTTTTCAATTGAAAGAGAAATAGGCTTAAAACACTATCGATCCTTAAAATTAGATACATATGAAATGCAATTGCAAATGAAATTCTTATAATTTGAAATCCTAGTGTGATTTAAATGATCAAGATGAGTATAAATTAGTTGGTCAATTGGAAGAGAAATATGCTTACTACGCTACTATCGTTACAAAGCAGTAAATATGAACAACAATTCAACCTGAAATTCTTGTTATTTTAAGGTCGAGTATGATTTATATGATCAGTATTTTTGATATCAAATCAACAATTTTCAAATTTGAAAAATGTAAGCCTAATTGGTTCGTCAATTGAAAAAGAAATATGCTTAAAATGATTAGGATCTATAAACAGCGTTAACTATGAAAAGCAATTGCAACCGCAATTCTTCTTACTTGAAAGCCGATTGTGATTGAAATCCTAAAAATTGGTTATATCTATCAAGAACATGATCCAATTGGAAAATGTAGTTTCCATTTCTTTGCCAATTGAAATTGAAATACACTTATAAAGCTAACGATCTTCAAAAAGCGTGGCATAGGTACGAGCTCTATTGTAGGCAAACTCCACATGAAATGACTACATCCCAGTCCTTGTTGCTTTTGTTCACAACACCATGCAAGAGTTTACCAAGTGTTCAATTAGTAACCTAGGTTTGGCCGTCAGTTTGAGGATGATGTGAGGTACTAAATAGCAACTTGGTGCCAATGAGCCTCCACAATGTCTTCCTGAAATAGCTCATCAACTTGAAATCATGATCCAAGACAATGCTTTTAGGAACCCCATGTAGACACATGATCTCCTTAATGAACAACTCCGCAACTGGTGATGCATCTTCAATCTTGTGACAAGCCACGAAATGTGCCATCTTTGAGAACATATCCTCCACCACCATGACAGCATATTTTCGTCGATGATTTTGTGGTAATCCAAGCACAAAGTCCATGCTCACTTTGCCCCAATCCAGCACGGGCGAAGGAGGATAGAGACCTTGATGAAAGAAGCTCTTTGATTTTGCGGCAAGTGGCACACCTAGAAATCAACTTTTGCACATCAACTACCATCCTTGCCCAAAAGAAATGCTCCCTCAACATGTCTAGGGTTTTTGTAACAACAAAGTTTCCCGCTAAACCTCCATCATGCACTTCCCTAATCCTGAAATGTAGTATGATTTGACACATCAATTAATGGAGCTTTTCTCTTTTCTAAGATCAGTAACTTCCGAATCGAACCTCTAGGCACACGCAACTTGTTTTTGCAAAAGAGAAACCCATCTTGGATCGTATAGGGCTCCGTTAGGTCACTTCCTATTGCTATTAGTGACTCAAAGTCAACATCCTTCTACTACAATTCCTTGAGGTGCTCAAACCCAAGTAATTCGTCTTCCATTGCTACTAAAATCACATTCCTCCTAGACAAGGCGTCGGCTACCACGCTGGTCTTTCCATCTTTATACTTTGCACGGAAAGTAAAATATTGTAGATAGCTTTCCCACTGAGCATGTCTTGAGTTCAATTTCTCCTACCCATGAATGTGCTTCAGTGCCTCATGATCCAAATGTAGAATGATGGTTTCAACTTCAAATAATGATCCCAATGCATCAAAGCTCGAATCATTGCATAGAACTCCCGATCATAGTTGGAGTAATTCCGCTTGGCCCCACTCAACTTCTCGCTAAAATGGCCACGGGCTTCTTCTCTTGTAGCAAAACAGCCGCGATTCCGATCCCACTAGTATCACACTCAACCTCAAACAACTTCTCAAAGTCGGGTGAGGAAAAAACCGATGCTTGGCGTAGTTTTTCCTTTACTTCTTGAAACACATTAGTATTTGCGTTTCCCCACACGAACTCACCTCTTTTCATCAACTCCGTCAAAGGGGCAGCAATACTACTAAAGTCCTTGATGAAGCGTTGATAGAATGGCCCTAAACAACCAAAACTTCGTACCTCCATTACATATTTTGGGGTTCGCCATGATTCAACTACCTTTGCCTTCGATTCATCCACCTTAATTCCACCCTTAGACACCACGTAGCCAAGAAAAATCACGTTACTGACCATGAATGTGAACTTCTCGAGCTTGGCGTACAAATGTTGCTCTCTAAGTTTTTCAAGGACATGCTGTAGATGATTCAAATGGTCCTCGTTGCTCTTGCTATAGATAACCATGTCTTCTAGGTTGACCAATACAAACAACCAAATGAACGGCCTTAAGACTTGGTTCATCAATCGCATGAAGGTGCTTGGCGCATTGCATAACCCAAATGGCATTAAAAGCCACTCGTAGAGGACTTGTTTTGTTTTGAACGTCGTCTTCTACTTATCCCCTTCTTTAATTCTCACTTGATGGTACCCTGAACGTAAATCAAACTTAGATAAAACAAAAACCCCATGTAGCTTATCTAATATGTCATAAAGTCTCGGCATAGGAAAGCGGTACTTGACGATGATATTGTTCACGGCCTAGCTATCAACACACATCCTCCATGTTCCATCCTTCTTTATGACCCGCAAGACGGGCACGACACACAGACTCAAACCTCTCAAACATAGCCTTGATCAACTAGCTCCATGACTTGGTGTCGAAGTTTTTTAGCCTTTTCTGAATTGCATAGGTAAGCAGGTTAATTGGACAATGAGGCCCCGGGGATTAGATCAATATGGTGCTCAATACCTCCAATGGGAGGTAGGCAGAAGGAATCTCTTCTGGAAATACATCCTCAAACTCATGCATGAGGGGTCACAAAATGGGGGGAACTGCTCACTCCCGCTTGGTGTTTGCCTCAAGAATGATGAAAGCATATCCTCCACACTTCTTTTGTTCAAGCATCAGTTGTACTTCTTTGGCATTAAGAAAACAATTCTCTTTCTTGGGGACATCTACCTACACATAAACAAACTTAGAATATAACGGTTTTAACAAAAAATTCTTGTCACCAAGTGTTACCATATAATTGTTCTTTCTGCCTTCATGCACTGCGCCTCAATCGTATTACCAAGGCCTCCCAAGAAGTAGGTGGAATCATCCCACTAAAGCTTGTCGTCTCACCTTTAGATCGTTACATTCGTTAAGCCATTGTAGAGAATATGGCTTAGGGTGATTGCATGTGTCCAATCTAGCTTGTCCACCATCTTAGCTACTGCCACATTGGTGCATGAACCACTATAAATGATCAAGTCACATGTACGGTCCTTGACCTTGCACTTGCTATGGAACAATTGCTCACATTATGCATTCTCCTCGGTAATGGGTTGCATGTGTAGGGCTCTCCTTTATACCAAGCTAACACCTCCTACTTCTAGTTTGACCTCCTCAACATACTCCTCCTCCTTTTCTCTTCTTTCATGCTATGTTTCTTCTTCTACTTCGGCCTCACGCAATGTCTTCACCTTCATGGCCGTCATCACCCTCTTGTTAGAACAATCTCGAGAAAAATTGTCATACCCCTTGAACTTATAGCACTTAGGGTTGAAGCTAGAGCCCGTTGGAATGGACATACAACCCTCTCCAACCTTACTTGTAGCTGGCGTCAAAGATTGGAACACGTTCTCAATATTGTGGACTGATTGAGGAACCATTCCCTTCTTCTCCTTGGCCAATCTTTCTAACTTGATGGTCAAGGCACACAAATCATCAAAGAGTCATAACACTGAATCTCAACCCCATGTCATAGGTCATATATAAGGTTGGCCAAAAGTGTAGCTACCTTTTGATCCTCGGTTTCTTGTAACTTACAAATGATAATAAGCCTTTCGAACTCTTTTATGTACTCTTTTGAAGTTTACATGATTTTCTTGAAAGTAGTTAACTTACGATATCACTCTTGATTATAGTTCTTAGGAACAAATAATTTCTTCACGTGTTTTAAGAGTTTGGTCCATGTTCCGATCTTTTCCTTTTCTTAAAGCGCACGTTTCTTCTTAATTGTGTCATACCATAGTGAAGCATAGTTGGTTAACTTAAAAACAACTTTGAAGCTTTCTTTATCATCATATCCCTTAAAATCGAAACTCCTCTCCGTACATCTCACCTAATCAAGGAAGATTTGGGGGTCAATACTACCATTAAATTAAGATAAGTCAATTTTCATACCTTGCTCACTAGTTGGACGAATTTCTTCATTAATCGATGTGCCATTCCTTGATGTGGACATAGAACACTCCTCGCCTTGATTGAATTTTTTTCCCTTTGGAGTTTAGGACCATATCAGCAATACGATCCATGCGGCACATCATTCAGTTCCACTTCTCATCCGTCATCATCTTGATCTCCTCGTCTTCATGGTTTGACATGGCAACACCTCTTCAACAGGACTTTCACTTTGAAAGCTTGGTTTGTAGGAAGAAACTAAACCTAGCGCTTGATACCAATTTGATGTGAATTTGTTGCCAAATTCGTTCAAAACTACGGGTATTTTTATATGTTTGGGATTTGTGGGTTTTTCATGTCACCGAGTAACAAAAAGATATGAACTTTGTTCCAATTTTCTTCTCACAAACATGCACAAAGAACTAGTTCCCAGCCTCTCACCAAGAACAAGTGTTTAGACTTGCCTCTCACAAGCCTAACTACTCTCTGAAATATGATTTCGTTCGAATCGCTCAAACAAGAAGAAGTTCGTTAGAACAAGTTTTTTGGTTTAATCTTTGTATTAATTTTATTGATTGACAAAGGGGCCTTTAAATAGGCTAAACAAAATAGTGGTTTGCTTACATAGGAGTCCTAACCATCCGAGGAAAGAAAAACAAATTGATAAGAAAAGCCAAAGCAGTCCTATCGTACAAAGAGTCTTCCACGCTACAAGTACTCGGCAGTTTAAACTAAGAATCCTAACTTAACTAGGAAAGCAATAACTAACATCTAGGAATGCTAGTTGAACTAGGAAAGCAAATAAAGGTATATTCCAACCTTAATCTAGTTGGATAGGATCAAAAATTTTCCATTATTCAATCAGTATAACTCCAAACGCGTTAACGCGTTTCAACCACGTTTTCCTTTCTCAATCCCCATTCACTACACACAAGTTTTCATGGCTCCTTTTCCATATCCTACCAAGTAATTAGACTTGGTCTTTTCTTGTATTATAAGGACACTAGGGGGTGAGCTTGCTCTAGTATCAAACAATATTGATCATGTAAATTATACCCGTCTTTAAAATAACAAGAATTTCAGGATGAATTGTTGTTCATATTTACTGCTTTTTAATAATATTAGCACATTAAGTGTATTTCTCTTTTAATTGATAAAACAATTGAAACTATTTATTAAAAATGGAACATGTTATTGTTAGATACAACCCATATTGATAATTTAAATAACTCTGGGATTTGAAATCATAAGAATTGCTGTTCCAATTGCTTTTCATATTATCGCTTTTTAATGATCGATAGTGTTTTAAGCCTATTTCTCTTTCAATTGAAAAACCAATTGAAATTCTTTTGTAAAGTTGGATCTCGGTATCGATATTTATCAACCAAATTGATTAATTTAATCGTACTTGGATTTAAAATATTAAGTCTTGCGTTTGCAATTTGTGTTCATATTTCATGCTTTTTATCGATCGTTAGCATTTTAAGACTATTTCTCTTTCAATTGACAAACCAATTGCGGTTATTTTGAGAGTTGGATAATTTTTCTAGATACCATCAATTATAATGATTTCAATCATACATGAATTTTAAATAAAATGAATTACGGTCGCAATTGCCTTCCATGTTCAACGCTATTCAACGATCATTATTGTTTTAAGCTTATTTCTCTTTCAATTGACAAACAAATTATGACTACTTTTTACAATAGGATCATGTTATGGTTAGACTTAAAAAATATTGATGACATCAATCGCACTAGGTATTCAATAATTAGAATGCCATCGCAATTGCTTTTCACATTTAACGTTTTTTAACGATCGACAGGGTTTTAAGCCTATTTCTCTTTCAATTGAAAAACCAATTGAAATTCTTGTGTAAAAAAGGATCTATTTCTGTTTACTTTTCAACAAAATTAATTAATTCAATCATACTTGGCTTTAAAATATTAGAAATCGCGGATTTAATTGGTGTTGATAATCAACGCTTTTTAACAACAATTAGCGTTTTAAGCGTATTTCTCTTTCCGTTGATAAACCAATTGAAACTATTATATAAAACTGCATCATTTTCTCGTTAGATATAATTAATTATGGTTATTCAAATCATCTTAGTCTTTCAAACAATAATACTTGCGACCGCAATTGATGTTCATATTTAACGATTTAAATGATCGTTAGCTGTTTAAGCCTATTTCTCTTCAATTCACGAACCAATAGAATCAATTTTAAAATTGGAACATGTTTTGAACACATACAAAAAATATCGGTCATTTCAATCGAAATCTATTTTCCAATAATACGAATTACTTTTACAATTGCATTTCATAGTTAACGTTGTTTAACGATCCTCATCGTATTAAGCCTATTTCTTTTTCAATTGAAGAACCAATTAAGCTTACATTTTTTAAACTGGAAAATTATTTATTCTCTATCATCAATATTAATCATTAATCATAATCAACTTTAAAATAACAAGAATTTTAGGTTGAATTGTTCTTCATATTTACTACTTTTTATCGATAGTAGCGTATTAAGCGTATTTCTCTTTCAATTGACAAACCGATTGAAAATATTTTTAAAATTTTTTACATGTTATTGTTAGATACAACCAATTTTGATCACATAATCATAGTGGAGTTTCGAATTATAAGAAATACGGTTGCAATTGCTTTTCATATTTATCGCTTTTTAACAATCAATAGTGTGTTAAGCCTATTTTCTTTCAATTAAAAACAAAGTGAAATTTTTTATTAAAATTGGATGTCTTTTTGGTTATTTGAAAACAAAGTTGATACTTTTAATCATACTTTGCTTTCAAATACTAGGAATTGCGGTTGTAATTTGTGTTGATATTTAACGCTTTTTAACGATAGTCAGCGCTTTGAACATATTTGTCTTTTATTTGATGAAAAATTTTTGAAACTATTATATGAAATTACATCATGTTCTTGTTAGGTAAACAATTACTGTAATTTGAATCATCCTAGGCTTTCAAACTACAACACAAGCAACTGCAATTGATGTTCATATTTAACACTATTAAACGATCGTTAGCGTTTTAAGCCTATTTCTCTTTTAATTGACGAACCAATAGAATCCATTTTTAAAATTGGAGCATGTTTTAATCAGATATCAAGTAAATTAATCATTTCAACTAAACTCCATTTTCAAAAAATCAGCATTACGGTTGCATTTGTTTTTCATAGTTAGCGTTGTTTCACGATCCTCATCGTTTTAAGCTTATTTTTTTGTTCAATTGAAAGAGACCAATTAAAGTGAAACTTTTTAAATTAGAAATTATTTGATTTTATATCAACAATATTGATCATAAAACTCATGCTAGGCTTTGAAATAACAAGAATTTTAGGTTGAATTCTTGTTCATATTTACTGCTTTTTTAACGATTGTAGCATATTAAGCGTATTTCTCTATCAGTTGACGAACCAATTGAAACTCACTTTTGAAAATGGAACATGTTCATGTTTGAAAAAACCAATATTTATCATTAAAATCATACTAGGCTTTCAAATTATTAGAATTGCGGTCGCAATTGCATTTCATATTTATCACTTTTAAAGGATCGATAGTGTCTTTAGCTTATTTCTCTTTCAATCGAAAACCAATTGAAACTCCTTTCTAAAATTGGATCTGAGTTTGGTTAATTGTAAAGCGAATTGGTTATTTTAATCATACTTAGATTTCAAATACTAAGGCGGTTGTAATTTGTGTTCATATTTAACGCTTTATAAGACGATCGTTAGCGTTTTAAGCCTATTTCTCATACAATTGATGAATCCATTGCAGTTCTTCTAATAATTGGATAATGTTTCGGTTAGATACCATCAATTTCAATGATTTCAATCACACTCTACTTTTAATTAAAATGAATTACGTTCGCAATTGCATTTCATGTTGAACGCTTTTTAACGACCGCTATTGTTTTAAGCTTATTTCTCTTTCAATTGACGAACAATTGATATCCATTTTTTTTTAATAGGATCATGTTATAGTTATATATAATTTTTTTTGATGATTTTAATCACACTGGGCTTTCAAATAGTTAGAATTGCGATCGCAATTGCTATTCACATTTAATGCTTTATAACGATCAGTAGCGTTTTATGCCTATTTGTTTTCCAGTTGACAAACCAACTGCAATTAATTTTTCAAATCAAAACATTATTTGATTATATAACACCAATATTTATCAATTTAATCACACACAGCTTTTTAAATAACGAGAATTGCGAATGCAATGGTTGTTCATATTTAACGCTTACTAACTATCGTTTGCGTTTAAAGCA
>ONZA01013558.1:10531-27660 GCA_900322205.1 Kewa caespitosa | reverse complement strand
AGGCGGAGGCAACTGCGCTCAAGAATGGCATTCGACAAGCTATTGGACTTCATCCTAACCACTTGGTTATCGAAGGCGATAACTTGACAGTCATTAAGGCTCTCAACAATCAGATTTCGAGTCCCTGGCAAATTCAGTCAATTATCTATGAATGCAAGCTTCTTCTTCAACAAATTCAGACTGTTTCTATCAAGCATATCTACCGAGAAGGGAATAGAGCAACTGACTTCATTGCTAAGTTTGGCCTGACAATTGTCGATTCCTACGCTTTCTCTCCTACTGAGGTCCGTTCGCTGTTTTCTATTATTCGTGACGATATGATAGGGTTTACTCTCCGGCGGAGGGGGCCCTAATCTTTTTATTATTTTTTTTTTACCTCAAAAAAAAAAAAAAAAAAAAACAAGAATAAGATCAAATTTTACACAATAATTTAAATTAGTTTTTTAATTGAAAGAGAAATAGGATTAAAACACTATCGATCGTGGAAAAGCGACAAATATGAAAAGCAATTGCAACAGCAATTCCTATAATTTGAAGCCCATTATGATATTAATGATCAATAATGGTTGGGTATAACCAGAACATGTTCCATTTTTAAAAAATAGTTTCAATTGGTTCGTCAATTGAAGGATAAATACGCTTAATACGCCACAATCATCAAAAAGTAGTAAATTATGAATCACAACTCAACCTGAAATTTTTCTTATTTTACAGCCGAGTATGGCTTTTATGATCAATATTGTTGATATAAAGACAATGGATTTCCAATTTCTAATATTTAAGTGTAATCATCTCGTTTATTGAAAAATAAATAGGCTTAAAACCATGAGGATTGTTAAACAACATTTACTATAAAAGCAATTGCAACCGTAATTCTTGTTATTTCAAAATGGAATTTGACTGAAATGATTAATATTTTTGGTATCTTTTGAAAACATTTTTCAACAATAAAAATAGGTTCTATTGTTTGATGATGGAAAGAGAAATAGGCTTAAAATGCTAACGATTGTCTAGTAGCGTTAAATAAGAACCGCAATTGCAGTCGAAAAAATAATTTTTGAAAGCCTAGGATCATTAAAATAATCATAATTGTTCATATCTAACCAGAACATTATGCAATTTTAAATAGTAGTTTCAATTGCTTCATCAATTGAAAGAGAAATACGCTTAATACGCTAACAAAGTTTAAAAAGCGTCACATTTGAACACTAATTACCACTGAGATTATTAATATTTTAAACCCGAGTATGATGAAAAAAAAATTTATTGATAAATAACCATAATTAAATAAAACTTTAAAGAAGAATTTCAATTGATTTTTCAATTGAAAGGAAAATAGACTTAAAACACTATAGATCGTCAAGAAGCGTTAAATATGAACAACAATTGCAACCGCAATTCTTCTTACATGAAAGCTGAATATGGTTATAATCATCAAATGGTTTTTTCCTAAAATTAACACTATCAAATTTGAAAAAAAATAAAAATTCAATTGATTTGCCAGGTGAATGAGAAATACGCTTATGAGCTAACGATCGTCAAAATGCGTTAAATACGAAAAGCAATTGCAATTCTAATTATTTCAAAGCCTAGTGTGATTGAACATATCAAATTTTTTATTCTAACCATAAAAAAATCCTATTATAAAATATGGTTGTAATTTGTTCATCAAGTAAACGAAATAAAATTAAAACAATAACGATCGTTAAAAAGAGTTGAACATGAAAGGTAGTTTCGACCATATTTCATTTTATTTAAAAGTCGAATATGATTGAAATCTTAAAAATTGATGGTACCTAACCCAAACATGATCCAACTCATAAAATAACTGCAATTTATTCATCAATAGAAAGAGAAATAAGCTTAAAACACTAATGATCGTTAAAAAGCGTTGAATATGAACACAAATTACAACCGCGATTCTTATTATTCAAAAGCAAAGTATAATTAAATTAATCAATTTTTTTTATGAATAACCAGCATGAGATCCAATTTTATAAAATATTTTGAATTGGTTTTTCAATTGAAAGAGAAATAGGCTTAAAATACTATCGGTCGTAAAAAAGCGAAAAATATGAAAAGCAATTGCAACCGCAATTCTAATAACTTTAAAGACTAGTATGCTATCAATGATCAATATTCGTTGTGGATAACCATAACATGTTCCATTTTTATAAACTAGTTTCAGTTGGTTTGTCAATTGAAAGAGAAACAAGCTTAATACGCCACAATCGTTCAAAAGCAGTAAATATGAACGACTACTCAACCTGAAATTCTTATTAGTTTCAAGCCGAGTATCACTTTTTTGGTCAATATTTTTGATATCAAATAAACAGTTTTCCAATTTCAAAATTGTAAGTCTAATTGGTTCGTCAATTAAAAAAGAAATAGGCTTAAAACCACGAGGATCGCTAGAAAACGTTAACTATAAAAGCAACCGCAACCGTAATTCTTATTATTTGAAAACGAAGTTCAACTGAACTGACCAATATATTTGGTATCGGTTCAAATCATGTTTCAATAATAAAAATAGGTTCTATTGGTTCGTCGATTGGATGAGAAATAGGCGTAAAATGCTAACAATCGATTAATAGCGTTAAATATGAACCGCAATTGTAGTCGCACGTATTATTGTTTGAAAGCCTAGGATAACTAAAATAATCTTAATTGGCTATATCTAACAAGAAAATGATGCAATTTTAAATGATAGTTTCAATTGCTAAAGATCAAAAAGACCGTTAACATGATGCCAGGTGAAAGTGAAATATGCTCAAAACGCTAAAGATCATTGAAAAGCGTCAAATAGGAGCACATATTACAACTGCGATTTTTAACATTTTAAATTCAAGTATGATGAAAATAATCTATTTTGTTGATAAATATTCAGAATGAGATCCAATTTTACAAAAGAATTTCAATTGCTTTTTGAATTGAAAGGGAAATAGACTTAAAAAACTATCGATCATGAAGAAGCGTTGAATATGAATAGAAATTACAATCGTAAGTCTTCTTACATGAAAGCCGAATAAGGTTAAAATCATTTGATTGGATTTTTCTAACCAGAACACTAGCCAATTTTAAAAAATAGTTTCAATTGATTTGCCAATTGAAAGAGAAATACGCTTATAATGCTAATGATCGTGAAAAATTGTTAAATATGAAAAGCAATTGCAACAGAAACTCTTTTATTGGTATCTAATCTGAACATGTTCTCCTTTTATAAATTATTTCAATGGCTTAGTAAATTTAAATAAAATTACACTTAAAACGCAAACGATCGTTAATAAGCGTTAAATTAAGACAACCATTGCATTCGCAATTCTCATTATTTAAAACCCTTGTGTGATTAAATTGATAAATGCTTGTGGTATATAATGAAATATTTTTTTTTATTTCAAAAGAAAATTGCAGTTGGTTCGTCAACTGAAAGACAAACAGCCTTAAATCGCTAACGATCACTAAAAAGCGTTAAACGTTAAAAGCAATTGCGACCGTAACTGTAATTATTTCATAGCCTTATGTGATTAAAATAATCAAAATTTTGAATTCTAACCATAACATGATACTATTACAAAAACTATTCATAATTTATTCATCAATTGGAAGAGAAATACGCTTAAATGCTAACGATAGTTTTAAATATGAACCGCAATTGCAGTCACAAGTGTTATTGTTTGAAAGCCTAGGATCATCAAATGATCAACAAAATTCACATCTAACCAAAACGTGATCAAATTTTAAATTATAGTTTCAATTGTTTCATCAATTGAAGGAGAAATACGCTTGAAACGGTGACGATCGTTAAAAAGCGACAAATAGGAACACCAATTACCACCGATATTTTTAATAATTTAAATCCGATTATGATGAAAATAATAAATTTTTTTGATAACTAACCAGATTGAGATCCAATTTTACAACAGAATTTCAATTGCTTTCTCAATTGAAAGGGAAATAGACTTAAAACACTATCCATTGTCAAGAAGCATTAAATATGAACAGCAATTGCGACCGCAATTCTTCTTACTTTAAAGCCGATTATGGTTAAAACCATGAAATTGGTTTCTTTATAACAAGAACAATATCAAATTTGAAAAAATAGCTTCAATGCTAACGATAGTTTAATAGTGTTAAATATGAACCGCAATTGCAATCGCAAGTATTATTGTTTGAAAGCCTAGGATCATTAAATAATCAAAATTATTTATATCTAACTAGAACATGATGAAATTTTAAATATTTGTTTCAATTTTTTAATCAATTAAAAGAGAAATGCGCTTAAAATGCTAACGATCATAAAACAGCGACAAATCAGAACACCAATTACAATCGTGATTTTTAATATATGAACTCTATTATGATTTAAATAATTAATTTTTTTGATAACTAACCAGAATTAGATCCAATTTTACAAAAGAATCTCAATTTTTTTCCCAATTGAAAGGGAATTGACTTAAAACGCTATCAATCGCTAAGAAGCACAAAACATGAACAACAATTGCAACCGTAATTCCACTTACTTGAAATCAGATTATAATCAAAACCATGAAATTGGTTTTTTTATAACCAGAACACTCTCCAATTTGAAAAAAAAAAAGAAGTTTCAATTGTATTTCCAATTGAATGATAAATACGCTTATAACACTAACGATCGTCAAAAGGCGTTTAATATGGAAAGCAATTGCAATGGAACATCTTTTTAACGTAATGCCAAGAATGATTGAAATGATCAATTTTGTTGGTATCTAATGTGAAGATGTTCTATTTTCGTAAAATAATTTCAATGGTTAGTCAATTTAAAAAGAAATACTCTTAAAACGCAAACGATCGTTAATATGAGTTAAATCAGAACAGCCATTGCATTCACAATTCTCGTCATTTACAAGCCGTTTATGATTAAAATGAAAATTATTGGTGGTATGTAATGAAATAATGTTTTCATTTCACAAAATATTGCAGTTGGTTTATGAACTGAAAGAGAAATAAGCTTAAAATGCTAACGATCGCAAAATAGCAATAAATGCGTTAAATGTGAAAAGCAATTGCAACCGCAATTCTAATTATTTTAAAGGCTATTGTGATTGAAATAAAAATAAAAATAAAAATTGATTTCTAACAATAACATCATCCTATTATGAAAAAGAGTCATACTTGGTTCGTCATTTGAAAGAGAAATCCTCTTAAAACAACAACGATATGTTAAAAAGCGTTAAACATGAAAGGTAATTGCGACCGTCAATCATTTTATTTAAAATTCAAATATGATTGACATCATCAAAATTGATGGAACCTAACCCAAACATGATCCAACTCTAAATATGACAGCAATTGATTCGTCAATTGAAAGAGAAATAGGCTTTAAACGCTAACGATCGTTAAAAAGCGTTATATATGAACACAAATTGCAACCCCGATTCTTAATATTCGAAAGCCAAGTATGATTAAATTAATTTATTTTTTTTATAATAACCAGAACATGATCAAATTTTAAAAAATACATTAATTTTTTTTTTCAATTGAAAGAGAAATAGGCTTAAAACACTATCGATCGTGGAAATGCAATAAATATGAAAAGCAATTGCAACTGCAATTCTTATAATTTGGAAGCCCATTATGATCTAAATATTCAATACTGGCATGTTCCATTTTTAAAAAATTGTTTCACTTGGTTTGTCAATTGAAGGAGAAATACTCTTAAAACAATTACGATTGTTCGAAAGCATTAAACATGAAAGGCAAGTGCGGCCGTAATTCATTTTATTGAAAAGAGTATTATGATGGAAGTCATCAAAATGGATGGTACCTAACCTAAACATGATCAAAATCTTAAAGAAACTACAATCGATTCGTCAATTGAAATAGAAATAGGCTTAAAATGATAACGATCGTTACAAAGCGCTAAATATGAACACAAATTACAACCGCGATTCTTAATATTCGAAAGCCAAGTATGATTAAAATGTTCAATTTTGTTTATAACTAACCAGACCCAGATCCAATTTCAAAAAATAATTTCAATTGCTTTTTCAATTGAATGAGAAACAGGCTTCAAATACTATCGATCCTTAAAAAGCAAAAAATATGAAAAGCAATTGCAACCGCAATTCTTATAATTTGAAAACCCAAGAATGATATTAGTGATCAATATTTGTTGTGTATAACCAGATCATGTTCCATTTTTAGAATATAGTTTCAATTGCTTCGTCAATTGAAAGATGAATACACTTAACACGCCACAATTGTTAAAAAGTAGTAAATATTAACAACAATGCAACCAGAAATTATGGTTATTTTCAAGCCAAGTATGGATTTTATGATCAATATTCTTGATATCAAATCAACAGTTTTCAAATTTCAAAAATGTAAGTCTAATTGGTTCGTCAATTCATAAAGAAATAGATTTAAAATATTGAGGATCGTTAAATAGCGTTAACTATAAAAGCAATTGCAACCGTATTTCATATTCATATTGTCAAACTAGAATTTCAAATGATAAGAATTGTCGTTGCGATTTTGTTAATATTCAACGCTTTTTAACAATTATTATTGTTTTAAGCGTATTTTTCTTTTAATAGTTGCTGCAATCGTCACTATTTTTTACAATTTCATCATGTTTTTGTTAGATATTAACCATTTGATGATTTCAATCATACTAATATTTCAAACAATTAAAATTAAGGTTTACCGATGTTAAACAATCGTTAGCAGTCTAAGCTTGTTTCTCTTTCTGTTGACGAACCACTAAAAGTATTTTTTCGTAAATTGGACTATGTTTGGATTAGATATCAATAATAAAGATAATATAAATCATACTTGGCCTAAAAATAGTAAGAAATTCAGTTGCAATTGCTTTTCATATTTACCGCTTTTTAAAGATCGCTACTGTTTTTGGCATATTTCTCTTTCAATTCTCGAACCAATTGAAACTACGTTTAATAATGGGAATACTTTCTTGTTGGATACATATTATATATATAATTTCAATCATACTAGGCTTTCAAATGAAAAGAATTACAGTTGCAACTTCTTTTCATATTCAACACTTTTTGATGATCGTTAGCGTTGTAAGCGTATTTCTCTTTCAATTGAAAAAGCAATTTAAACTATTTAGAATTGGATAATGTTCTTTCTAGATATCAAAAATGTTTATGATTTCATGCATAGTATGCTTTCATGTAATAAGAACTGCGGATGCTATTGCTGTTCATATTTAACAATTTTTTACAATCGTTAGCGTTTGAAGCGTCTTTCTCTTTCAATTGTTGAATCAATTGAAAATATTTTGTAAAATGATGGCTTGTTTTAAATATTTATCTAAATTTTTTTTATTTTAGTCATACTCGGCTTTCAAACGTTAAGAATTGTGGTGGTAATATGTGTTGATATTTAACTCTTTTTAACTGTCGTTAGCGTTTTAGGCGTATTTCTCTTTAAATAGATGAACCAAATTAAACTATTTTTCAAATATTTCATCATGTTCTTGTTAGGTTTCACATCCTACTCTTTCCAATAATAATAATTTCGATTGGAATTGTTGTTCATATTTAACGCTATTTAACGATCGCTAGCGTTTGAAGCCTATTTCTCTTTCAATTATCGAACCAATTGAAACAATTTTTTAAATTAGGATCAGACTATAGTTAAATATAAAGAATCTTATTTATTTCAATCTTAGTGGGCTCTAAAGTAATAACAATTGATGTTGCAAATGTTGTTTATATTTACCACTAGTAAACAATCGTCAACGTCTTAAGCTTATTTCTATTTCTGTTGACGAACCACCGAAAATCAATTTCCAAAATTGGACTATATTTTGATAATATATAAATAATATGGATCAAATAACTCATACTCAGCTTGAAAATAGTAACAATTTAGGTAGCAATTTTTATTTATATTTAACGTTATTTAACGATCGCTAGCCTTTTCAGCATATTTCTCTTTCAATTCACGAAGAAATTGAACCTATTCTTTAATAAGGAAATAATTTCTGGTTGGATACAATTAATATTGATCATTTAAATCATACTCGGCTTTCAAATTAAATGATTTACGGCTGCAAATGCTTTTAATACTTAACGCATTTTTGACAATCGTTAGCGTTGTAACCGTATTTCTCTTTCAAATGGAAAAGCAATTGAAACTTTTCGTTTTCCAAATCAGATCATGTTATGGTTATCTACCAATAAATTTAATGATTTCATTCATCAACTACTTTCAAGTTAAAAGTATTTCGGTTACAATTGATGTTCATATTTAACGATTTTTAAAGATTGATAGTGTTTATGGTGATATTTCTCTTCAATTGAAAACCAATTTATATTTTTTGAAATTGGCTCATGTTCCAATTAGTAATCAACAATATTCATTTTTTTAAACATACTTGGCTTTCCAATACTAAGAATTGCGGTTGTATTTGGTGTTCATGTTTAACACTTTTTAACGGTCGTTAGCGTTTTAAGCGTATTTCTCTTTCAATTGATGAACTACTTGAAACTATTTTTGTAAATTTGAATCATGCTTTGTTAAAATATCCACAATATTTATTACTTCAGTCATACTAGATTTTCAAATAATAGGATTTGCGGTTGCGATTGCTATTATTATTTAACACTTTGTAATGATTGATAGCATTGCTAGCTTATTTTTGTTTCAGTTCCTAAACCACATGAAATAATTTTATAAATTTGGGTCATATTCTTGTTATATATCAACAACTTAATGATTTCAATCAAACTCGACTTTCAAATGATAAGAATTGCGGTTACAATTGTTGTTCATCTATTTAACGCTTTTCAACAATCGTTGGCGTTTTAAGTGTATTTCTCTTTCAATTATTGAAGCAATCGAAAATACTTTTTATTATTTCATCATATTATTGTTAGATATTATTTCTCTTTCGATGTAAATAATACTAGTCTTCCTAATATTAACAATTGAGGTTGCAAATGCGTTGATATTTAACGCTATTAAATTTTAGATAACATTGCTAGCCATTTCTCTTTCTTCTGACGAACCAATTGAAACTACTTTCATGAAATGGACATCCTTTTTCATTATACATCAATAATATGGATCACATAAATCATACACGGCTTGAAAATATAATGAATTTTGTTTGCAATTGCGTTTCTTATTTAATGCTACTTAACGATCGCTATCGTTTTTAGCATATTTCTCTTTCAATTAACGAACCAATTGAAACTAATTTTATAAAACGGGAATACTTTCTGGTTGTATCCCATTAATATTGACCATTTTGATCATACAATGCTTTCAAACTAAAAGAATTAAACTTGCATTTGCTTTTCAAATTTATCTCTTTTTGACGATCGTTAGAATGATGAGTGTAATTCTCTTTCAATTTGCAATAAAATTTGAACATTTTTCGTATTGGATCTTGTTCTTTTTAGACATCAAAATATTTTAATATTTCATTAATAATCGGATTTCAAGTAATAAGAATTACGGTTGCAATTGCTGGTAATATTTAACGATTCTTAAAGATCAATAGTGTTTGAAGACTATTTCTCTTTCAATTGAAAACCAATTGATTTTGATTTTCTTTTTTTTTGTAAATATGGATCTTGTTCTAATTATTTATCAACAATATTTATTATTTGAATCATACTTTGCTTTCAAATATTAAGAACTTCGGTCGTAATTTTAGTTCATATTTAACGCTTTTTAAAGATCGTTACCGTTTAAAGCTTGTTTATCGTCCAATTGATGAACCAATTGAAACTATTTTTTCATTTTTTATTATTTTAAGGTTAAATATAAAAACTATTGATTACTTCAATCATACTAGACTTTCAAATAACAAGAATGGCAGTTGCCATTGTTATTCATATTTAACGCTTTTGGACAATCGATAGCGTTTTAAGAATATTTCTCTTTCAACTTCAATCATTCTCGGCATTCAAATGATAAGGACTGCGGTTACAATTCCTGTTCATATTTAACACTCATAACAATAGTTACGTTTTAAGCGTATTTCTCCTTTCAATTGTTGAACCAATCGAAATTATTTTTTGCAAGTTCATCATGTTATGTTAGATATCAAAAAATTTGATGATTTTAATCATACTAGTCTTACAAATAATAAGAATTGAGGTTGCAAATGCTGTTCATATTTTATGCTATTAAACGATCGTTAGCGTTTTATGGCTATTTCTCTTATTATTGATGAAACAATTGAAACTATTTTCAGAAATCAAACTATTGTTTTATTGGATATCATTATTATGGATCATATAAACCATATTGGGCTTCAAATACGCTATTTAACGATCGTTACCATTTTAAGCGTATTTCTCTTTCAATTATTGAACCATTCGAAACTATTCTTTAAGTTTGGATCGTTTTCAGGTTAATTGTCACCAATATTGGTTACTTCAATTATATAAGGCTCACAAACAAAAAGAATGGCGCTTGCGATTGCTTTTCATATTTAACACTTCTGGACAATCGATAGCGCTTTAATCCTATTTCTCTTTCCATTTCTAAACAACTTGAAATAAATTGATATAATTGGATCATATTCAAGTTAGATGACAACAGTATTAATGATTTTAATCAAACTTGGATTTCAAATGACAAGAACTGCGGTTATGACTCCTGTTCATATTTAGCGCTTTGAACAATCGTTAGCATTTAAAACGTAATTTTCTTTCGATTGTTGAACCGATTGAAACTACTTTTTAAAAGTTCATCATGTTCTTCTAGGTATAAGGAATTTGGATGATTTCAATCATACTAGTCTTAACGTAATAAGAATTGCGGTTCCAAATGATATTCATATTTTCCACTATTTAACGGTCCTTAGCGTTTCAGGCCTATTTATTTATTTTTTTTTTTTCTAATGAAGAACCAATTTAAATGATTTTCGGAAATTGGAATATGTTTCTTTCAGATATAATAAAATGGACCATTTAAATCATACTTGGCCTTAAATAGTAACAATTTTTGTTGTAATTAATTTTTATATTTAATGTTATTTAACGATCGCTAGCGTTTTTAGCATACTTCTCTTTCAATNNATGAACCCATTGAAACTAATTTTTAATACGGGAGTACTTTATAGTTGGATATCAATAATATTGATCATTTCAATTATCTCATCTTTCAAGTGGAAAGAATTACGGTTGCAACTGCTTCTCATGTTTAACGTTTTTTTGACGATTGTTCGCATCGTAAGCTTATTTCTCTTTCAACAGGCAAAGCAATAGAAACTATTTTTTCTAATTGGATCATGTTTTGGTTAGTTATCAAAATCTTTTGATGATTTCTTTCATAATCTTATTATCTAGTTGGTGTTCATATTTAATCATTTTCAAAGATCGATAGTGGTTTTATGCTATTTCTCTTTCAATTAAAAAACCAATTGAAATTGTTAAAGTGGGATCTTGTTTTCGTTAATTATAAACAATGTTGATTATTTTTCATCACAATTAGCATTCAAATATTAAGAATTACGGTTGATATTGGTATTCATATTTAACACTTCTTAATAATATAAGTAATAACTTTCATTGAAGAACCAAATTTGCAAACCCCTATATAAGGCCGACTCTACAAATTTGCGAAGAAGAGGCAGAAACTATTATGTACATAGAGTATTCTCAATCCAAACCACATTAGCAGGAGAATGTTTTTTAGGCTTCAGAAAAGCTAACTTGTCCCCCATTTAAAACTTGATCTTCATTAACACGTGCATTGGTCTGGAATCTTTTTGGTTCAACACTGCATCATTCCTAGCTGCCCAGATATGATAGATGGTGGCAGCCATGACACCAAACATCACCTTCTTCCTAAATTTGATCTTGGAGCTCTTTCTTACCATTTCCTTCTCCAGACTTTTTGTGTCATTGATGGCCTTAGTGCTACCTATCCACACAAGCATCACACTCAAAACCTTTGCAAAAAAGGGGCATAAAAAAAACAAATGATTGTAGACTCAGAACCACTACCACAAAGAGGACAAACATTTCAATCACACACAGGAGCTTTAAGCAATCCTTCTCTAGTCAGAAGCTTATCTTGCACTTGCAACCAACATATAAAGCTATGCTTAGCTACATTGTGCCTATTCCACACCCATCTATCCCAGCTAATTCTTGGCACTATTCTCTGTAACCATTGATAACCAGATGCCACTATGTATCTCTTTCCCAGAACCACACACCCTGATCATATGCCTCTCTGAAAACATCCCTCAGATAATAGACTTTTCTCCATGCCCAACTAGCACTTTGTGGTGGTTTATGAGACCACCACTCTCCTTGCTTGAGATAAACATGGTTAATCCATTTCACCCACAGAAGATCAGCCTTAGCTTCAACGTGACAAACATATTTCCCCATGGCCCCCATATTCCATGTTACACAATCTGTTAACCCCAAACATCCATATGTTTTTTGTTTACAAATCCTTTTACAAGATACAGGAGGTGGTTTGGAGAAGACAAAACTTCCCTCTCGTAAGAAGTTCCTGCACAGAGAATTTATTTGGTCCAGCACATAACTAGGAAGAAGGAACAATGAAGCCCAGTATGTGTGTATAATCAAGAGTACAGAACTAACAAGTTGACCTCTACTTGCATAAGACAAGTGCTTATATCTTCAGGTAGTGATCCTATCCATGATCTTCTCAATCAAAATCTCACAGTCTTCCAAAATCCTTATACCATCGATGGGAACCCCTGAGTATCATAAGGGCATTTCCCCTCTTTGATATCGTGAAGTAAGAATCTTATGCAGATCATGTTGTACTACACAATAGCTGTATACAATTGACTTATGAGCATTAGCTTCAAATCTAGAAGCTTGAGAAAAAGTAGCAAAACCTCTTAGCAGTAACATAGCAGACTCATAATCACGATGACAAAACATCTACAAACCATCTGCAAAACACAAGTGATTGAGTTTCATAGCACCACATTGAGAATGAAATTCGAACTCAGGTTGATGTCCCACATACTTCAAATTCCTAGTAAAGTACTCCACGCATACTACAAAAAGAAAAGGAGACAAAGGATCTCCTTGTCGTGGCTCACTCTAACCTTTGAAGAACCCATGCACAGTCCCATTAATGCCCACTAAGAAATAAGGAGAACACACACAGCTCATCACCAAATAAACCCAATGTTGAGGGAAGTTTAAAGCAATCAACATATCTTTCAAGAACTCCTTGTCTACAGAATCATAGGCCTTTCTTAGATCCCTTTTTAATAGATATCTAGCAGATGTAGCTTTCCTGGAATAATGCTTCACAATATCTTCACACATCAGTATGTTTTGCGCTATAGTTGTCCCTTCCATCAAAGCACTTTGTTCAACATCAATAACATCAGGGAGTACCTTTCTCAATCTTGTACACAGCAGCTTCAAAATGCACTTACACAAAACATTGCAACATGCTATTGGCTGGTAGTCACTAATAGCAATAGAGTTGGAAGTCTTGAGAATGAGAACCAATGTAGTTGCATTGATCTGCTTTAATAATTTCCCAGTAACAAAGAAGTCCTTCATGCCTTGCACATGTTTTCCCCACCAACATCCCAAGCATCATTGAAAAATTGACTACTATGCGAATCAGGGCATGGGGACTTAGTACCTAGGATTGAAAACATAGCTTCTTTGATCTCCTCATCAGAAACAGATATGCACAAAATAGCTTTGTGATCCTCACTCTGTACAAGTCCTTGTTGTATGATTCTTCTCTTTATATGGCTTCTAGACTCCCTTGAGGTCTCCAATAGCTTAAATTAATAGTCTTCCAAAGCTTTAGTCACCTTCTCTGGCTCATTTTGAAGTTACCCATTCATCTCAATCACTTAGTAGACACTATTCATTTGTTTCCTTATCTTGATGCACTTATGAAAGTAAGTAGTATTCTCATCACCTTCGGTCAACCAGTTCACCATACTTTTCTGTCGTAAGACGAAAAAAGTTAGAATTATCCATAAGCCTAACCTGCTCAGCTACCTATCTCTATTCAGTGATTAAACCTTCATTAATAGGATCACTTTGCAAAGCTATCTAGATATTCTTGAGTTTGACCCGAGCTTCTGTAGAAGACTTCTCAATATCATGACAGCAAAAATCATTAAACCTCTTGAACAACTATTTCAAGGATTTAAGCTTCATAACTAAGCTCTACATATGAACTACCTGTTGCACTGAATCTTTCCATTTTTCAGCTACCTTGTCAATGAACCCTGGCCATTTGCCCGACATGTTGAAGTACTTGGAAGGCTTTTTCCCTGTAAGATCCTCACAGAGAGTAACAACGGTTGGACTATGACCATATAGTCCCTCTAGTAACAATTGAGCCATAGTAGAAGGCATACTTGTAAACCACTCATCATTGGCACACTCTATCAGTCTTGCTATACAACTTCTTATCAGAATCTTGCTTATTATTCCAAGAGTAGAAAGCACCTATACTCTTCACATCTCTCAAAGAGCATAGATTAACACAGTTTCTGAAAAGTTGCACCTCCGCTAGTGAAACTGTAGATCCTATTCACTCATTGAGATGAATGACATTATTAAAGTCACCACACACTAGCCAAGGTCCCTTCACAGTCCTTCCTATAGCTTGTAATTTAAGCTACATATCCTCTCTCTAAGTATCAACATTGAACCCTTAGACAAAAGTGAACTAAAAGAAATATCCAGACCCACTAGGCATAACACTGCAATGCAAGGTATGTGCTGTCATAGAACAAACTTGTAATTGAAAGACCTGAGGTTTCCAAAGATCCATATCCTATAATTAGGGTGGCAACAATTAGTAGTAGTGATACTCCATTCACCACTTAAATGCATGTGAACAACCCTATATTTATTGGCTTTCACCTTTGTTTCATAGAGGCCACATAAACCCACTTTTTGAGCATTTACAAAAGCTTTAATCTCCTGCTGCTTAGTAGGCTTATTTAGACCTCTAATATTTTAACTGCAGATATTATTCATGATGAGAAGAACTTGCCTCCACAGCCTGTTTGCTACACCCAATCATGCCCCTAAACATACGCATTGAACCTCAACAGATCCCCTAGTTCCTCAATATGGCCTGGTAGAGTAGTTGTCTGAGCAAGCGTATTATGCACCTCCACCTCAACATTGATCACCTCCATCCCTTTGTTTTTGTTCCCCCTATCCACCATCTGGAAACGATCCTTATCAACCTGTGGCTTTGTTTTCTCCTTTGGAACCCATTTCATCACAGTCTTCTTCTTGCAATGCTCATGATCATGACCAAAACCTTTACATGTACTGCACACGTATGGCTTCCATTCATACACAACAGATTGGTACGTTTGATAGCCCCACCCATTATCAAAAATTATCCCCTTAGGGAATTCTTTAGTTAGACTGACCTCAACAAAGACCCTGACATATGATAATTTTTTCTTAGCTTCTGTGGCTTCGTCCAACTAAACAGACTTCCCTAGTCCTAGTAAATGCACCCAAATAGGAACACTGTTCACTTACTCCTTTCTTAGATCTATATCAGGTATCCAAGATTTGAAAATCAAAGGCTTTTTGTCAAATAGTTGGAACCCACACTCCATTGTCGTTGTCCTATTCTAAAATGAATGAAATCTAACCACCAAAACACCCTTTGGCAACAAAGTAACCTTGTCCACACCATACTTCCCCCAAATTCTCCTAAAATATCCTTCCATTACAGCATGAGGAGGATGAGTACGAAGCACATACGAAACTTATGCATTTGTCCAGTACTCCACCTTATCCTTGATGTCATCAAAGGATATTTTAATAGTCGGTTTACCTGAGAGAGTGCTATCCTTGTGTGCTTGAAGACTTCATCAATAGGGGAAGGATACCCTTCTCCCCACTTCCCAGACATGTTTTGAGAGATGAAAGCCACGAGCTTAATTGTTTCTTAGCTGAAGATTGATTCTAAAGCTTTTTGATAACTTCCTCCTCAGAAAAGAATTCCTTCACCACTCTTTCGGGAGTAGCCAAAAAATAAGACGTGGATGTAAAATCCAATGGAACACTACCATGAGTGGTACTTGTAGGTTTATTAGCACTGAAATTTTGAGAATCTTTTTGTGAAGAAAGAGACTGTGTTTTTCCTCGGGAACCAGATCTGGTGTTCTTACTACCCTTGCCCCTTGTTTTCCGTACCATGGCAGAAAAGCTAGAGAGAAGGGGGATTTTATCTCACTAGATAATTGATGCTCATTGCTATTCATATTTAATGCTATCAAACGATCGCTAGCATTTTTAGCATACTTCTGTTTCAACTAATGAACCCATTGAAACTACTTTTTACAATGGGAATATTTTGTACTTGGATATCAATTATATTGATCATTTCAATCATACTCAGCTTTCAAATGGAAAGAATAACGGTTGTAACCGCTTCTCTTATTTAACTCTTTTTGACGATCGTTCACATCGTAAGCTTATTTCTCTTTCAACAAGCAAAGCAATAGAAACAATCGTTACCGTTTTAAGCGTATTTCTCCTTCAATTGTTGAACCAACAGATTTTTTTTTTTAAAATTTCATCATGTTCTTGTTTGATATTAGAAATTTAGACAATTTTGATCATAATAGTATTTCAAATAAAAAGAATTGAGGTTGCGAATGCTGTTCAGATTTACCACAATTTAAATGATCGTTAGCGTTTTAAACCTATTTATCTTTCTGTTGTCGAACAAATTAAACTGATTTTCATAAATTGGACAATATTTTGATTACATATTAATCATATGGATCATGTAAATCATACTCGTCTTGAAAATCGTAAGAAATTCCATTGCAATTACTTTCATAATTTTTTGGTAAATAATAAGCCTTCTATTAATGCCCAAACTTTACAACCACCAATACAGGGTAACTACCCCATCATGCAGCAAAGACTATTCACATCCCTAGCTTGATATTTACAATCAAATCTTACTCCACCAAGCTCTATCAGTATTAGTCATTTTCTGAGGCTTAATGAAATTTACTCTGTCCGAAATGTAATATATAATGGTCTTCAGAACCTGCACAGGTCTAGACACCTTCTTGTTCCACACCGCATCATTCATAGCCCTCCATATATGATACACCGTTGCAGCAACCACTGCAAAAAACACCT
>ONZA01013547.1:29937-41394 GCA_900322205.1 Kewa caespitosa | reverse complement strand
CCTAATCTTGGGACATATCCTTGTATATATATACATGGTTAATGAATGATAAACACACAGTTCTCTCTATTCTCACATTTTGCCTGGTTAAGTGGTTAATTTGAAGTTACTGTGCTTAATTAATCTCGTTAGTGTATTTTTTTATTTTTTTTTTCTATTTTTTTTTTTTGCCAAATGATTGACCTGTGGAGAAGCAATGGCGTATCGATTGAATTGGTGTTGTTGAGCGTGTTTCGTAACATTGTGTTAGGAAAAAGTGGTAATAGTAATTGCGGAAGCTAAACCTTTTTCCTTCTATGTGTAGTTGAGATGATCTAGAATAATTGCGGGGAAATAATAGGATGGAGACACAAGACTATTACATGAAAAATCCTTTTAAATGAAGGGAAAAACGATGGGTTCGGAGGTCTTGGGATTAAAGTGTTTGTATTCTCTAACACAAACTAGAGGGTATGACTCTAATTCGCACCAAATGTGGATGTCTTTCACTTGTTGTAGATTGGATTCCATGAGCCTCCTGTTTATAGGAGAGCAAATGGAGCTAGTTCGCCGTACATACATGTTTTGTGATTCTAATTCTCAAAAGTTTTTGGTGTTATGTGACCTGTAGGTATGTCCTCAGTGTATTCTTCGGCTATTTGGAAAATGTGGACCGAGTTACACCAGCGCGTCCGATCTCTTAAGTTTATTCTCAGCAGTTGGTGGTGACGAGCTGAGCTCTCATGACCTTTCAACTCAAGGATCATCCAACGAGGATAGTGTTTGCGAAGTTTGTAATGGTATTCTACAGTTTATTTATGTTGATGAGAAACAAGCATTGGCGAAGAAGGATTGTGCCAATGACTTGGCGGTATTGATCTCTGAACTCACAAGGCAAGAAGGACATTGTGCTGATGGATTTTCTCTTGAAGTCTCTGTGCCTCCATTTATCCAAGAGAACGAGAATGCTTTGAGGTTGGCCGTTGTTATCTGTGCTATTATGTGCATACGTGTTTTTGGAAATGGTTGGGTTGCTTTTGATACTTTTTTTTTCATTGTATGCAATTTTGAACAACAAGCTTGACTTGATTATGCAACACTGCTTATGCTTTCTGGAGAAGTTGGTCTTGAGTTCTGATGCCTACCAAAAGTTGAATATTTGTGAAGACTTGTTCTGTTCATGTAGGCTATTAATGAAAGAGAAGTATGGCTCTCAAGGCTGGTTTCAACAAATTCTCCAGTGTGAAGTCATTTCTGTCAAGGATGCCTTGAAGCTATCTATTACGAAACCCCTCGAAACAGTGTTTGTGAGTAGACCCGTTCGGTTTCGTGATATCAATAAATAATGGAAGTTATATATTTTCCGCATGTTTTACTCTTTTCTTCCTGATTTATATATGTATCTTTAGAAAAAATATATGGGATTTGTTTTTCATGTCAGAGCATTATGCACTTTTGGTGAATTTTTGCTCAAACCATCTCGTTGCTTGCATTAAGTGTACTTCTTGACTATGGAAGAGTTCCTTTTCTTTTTACTTTATTTTTCATGCCGCCAAGGTTGAAATGTTGTAACCTGTGAGTTTCGCAGGGTGTTAAATCTGGTTCGAGCTCTTTTCGTGTTCGGTTGACTTACACTTCTTCTGAGCGCCCAAAGAAGACTGAGAATGGAAACAAGAGCAATCAAGCTCGCAAGAGAAGGAAAACAGGCATGTTCGTAGTTCCCACTCTTTGCTACTCTAGTTCTATGGCGGATCAGATGTTAGCCTCTTTTCATTAGTGAACCTTTTGTTTTGTTGTGTAAAAGATGCACTTTTATGGTTTATTGCTCATTACATGTTCATTGTCCATGCAAGATAGGATTACTCTGAACTAGCTGTTAAGATTTGGTAGTTTCAGTAAAAGCTGATGGGTATGCCCCCGTTGCTTAGTCTTGTTAGAAAAAAAGCAAAGTTTCTTCTTTTAATTCTTGGACCATTTAGTGTGTATACCATTCGAATGATCTAACATGTATAATACTTAGTAGTGCAATAAAAAATCCGTCTAAGCAAGATCCTATGCTCCTTGTGGGCTGAATGTAGCATTTCTTGACTGTCTGTTTTGGGTTGTAGACAGGGAATGACATTTCATGTTCTCACCCTTGGTGCTTCCTGGATTACTTTGCCCTGTGAGGCCTTTATTCATTGCTGTAGACCTCCCATCTTTCCCACAAAACTGTCGCTTCCTGGATTACTTTGCTCAGAAGATGGGGATGGGAGGAGGAAATAAGGGTGACAAGAGGCTTATTTACTGAACTGATTTGGGATTGTGAATAAGTTTATATCTCTCTGTACTCTTATTCTGCCATTTGTGCTCTCTCTCCCTGCTAATCTTTGACATTTGATGAGAAAAGACCAGAAAGAAGTAAAAGTAAGGGATATCGCTCTAACTGTATTGTTGCTTGTTGGACATAACACTAATTGTCATTGTCGGTGTCCATAGTATCAGATGTTCGTTATCATATGTGTTGAGTCTATTCTTGCCTATTGTTGATCTCCTCCTGCCTCGGTTCTTTGGATGCTGAAGAAAGCTCTTTGTTGAAACAGGTTCAGCAAACTCCCTGGGAACAGAAAATGGCTATGATCCTTCTGACCCTGGAACAAACATGACAGTGAAGAAATGTGCAAGCAGTTTGCAAGATGAAAAAGCTTCTGAGATCCCGAAACCTTTAGATGGGAAAGTAATCTTTTCTTTCTTTCTTTCTTTCATTCTCCCCTTCTCACCTTTTAGGGTTTGAATGGACTAGTTGGACGGCGTTCAAGCCAGACTAGACGAGTTCTTGGGGTAATCTCGCCCTGGTGGGACTGTGACCCTTTATCCTTGCCATGGTGATGTGCTTCTATCTGCATCATCTGGTTGCCATTGTCAACGTCGATAGCATCTGCTGACAGCATACTATAAGATGGTCCACTTTATTCCTAGTCCAATCATTAACGTGGCAGATAATACAAAATTGTACCAGTGTCCTTGTAGAAACAAAATGAAAAGAAAGAAGAAAGAAACTCTAGTAGTCCTATTTCAAGTACAAAGTTGTCGTGGGTATTCATGAAGTTACATATATGTATGGCAGTACTCCATCAAGCATGGTGTTCTTTTCTTGGATTTGTGGAATTTCTGATGTGCACTTTATGCTCTGTTGCTTAGGTCTCAGCCTGCACCTTGGCGATTCTGTGTCACAGGACACCTATTTTCATTGGTGGTAGATATTTGAAGGTAATACTAACTTGTAGCTGATTTTTCATTTTGCTTTATTTCATTCATTATAGAGTGCAATTTGAAGATGATCGTAAGTGCGTGCCCTATCCCCCCTCCCCCTCTTTTCTATCTGCTGAGCACTGCTTAGATACTTAAGTAGGCTCTAGAGACCATCCAGTCTACACTAACCAGTAACCACACCATGCAAGCTTTGCAAGTATATATGGGGTCTTCACCAACAAGGTAGTGAAATCAGTTTCACTCTCCTTTATGCCTCTCTTTGTGCTCATTTTTGGACCAAGAATATGTACCAGCTAATCAGGCATGACACTGTGTAGTCTATTTATACATTTAGGTATGGGTTAGATAGTTATCATCCTCTAGATAGTGTGCTGATGCCACAGAAACATGCCTAAGTTCGGCATAGTTAATTGACGCTGGAATTTTGTTGTGATCAAATATCGCCAGGGTTTCTGTTTCTTAAAGAGTATCAGACACCTGACAGTGACATTAAGCATGTAGTTGTCCTTGTGGAAATGGCTTCATAGAGATTGTCGTATTATATTACTTACAATATGTGATACCAGCAGAATGATTATCATCAGGAAGTAAGAAAACACCTCTCTCTTTCTCTGGAAGTACGCCGGTCATCGGGGAAACACCTTACTGCCGCTGGTGGTAGGGCCCTGGGAGCCGTCCCTTTTGGAGTAGAGAGCGTAAAATTCTTTTCATTTTCTTTTTTATGGAGTCCTCTTTTATGATTGAGAAATCCTTCGTTACTAAGAGGGTGATTGATGGTGTGTGGGTAACTGAGATGCTGAAGGGGCGGTAGTTCAAGGTATTCCTTCGTCATGAAGACATCTAGGGGTGTAAGTTTGGTTTTGAAAAATGGAGTCCGAATCCAAACCGAAAAAAAATTCGGTTTGAAAATTGGAGTCCAAATCCAAACCGATTTTTTTTTTTCTTTCTAATTTGGATCCGAACCATAAACCGAAATTATTTGAACATGTTAAAAAATTGCAAAATTAAATGAAAAATCACAATAATTCACATAATCATGTCTCAAATGGGCCCAATAATTGACCATATATAAATGTAATATTAATAATTCGGTTTTCGGTTTGGACTTGGATCCAGACAACCGAGTCCAAGTCCAAACCGAAATTATTCGTTTTCTTTTTTTTGAGTCCAAGTCCAAACCGAACAAAAAAAAGTTCAATCCGAACCGACAAATTCGGTTCGGTTCAGTTTTCGATTTTAGTCCAAATAACTTACACCCCTAAAGACGTCGCTTGGTGCACTTATGAAATGGAGGCGATACGAGAGGAGCAATGTGGTACTGATTGGGCACGTTCTTGCAAGGGTCATGGTTATGTGGACGTTATACGAGTTAGTTCTAACAGCTTCGGGCGGTTCTTCATCATAGAGACAATCCCGAGTTAGGGGACGGCGAAGGGGAAGGGGACAGTGGTCAGTTCCAGAGGGTTTGCTTGGGTCGGGCTGGCTGGCTTTCATCCATGGTCTCCAATCCAAGAATGCTTTGCTTCCCAGTGATCGTCCTAGATGCAATTGTTGTGGGTCCTCTCATATCTGGTGGCCGGATAGTGGTGGCGAGAGGAAATCAACTGTGGGGGAGGATGTTGACTCTGGAACAAAATTAGGAAGGAGCGAAATTCCCGCACAAGGATCTCGCTTCATTGATAACACTTTCTTTTCAAATGGGCAGGATTGTAGGGTGGTTGAAAGGGAGACGTTATATCCCAGCACAAACACTATCCATGATAGGCTTGGGCCTAAATTAGGCCCAGTTAGAACTAATGCCATGGAGAGAATTGGGCCTTAGTCTTTTTTTCAAAAGAAACCCAAGTCTGGCTTTTTAAAATAGAGGAAAAGAAGGAAAAGGGAAAGAGGTAAGAAGGCCCATGATGGGCAGGGCCCACCCCCATTAATCATGCAACGTAGTGTTTTGCAAACCAAAAGAAAGTGGGTTCCTTCAGTGATTGTGGGGCAACCTGGTTCGTTCCCTCAACCACCACTTTCAGTGCCACCGGCGATGGCTCGATTTTCCGGTAGGACGGTGCTGACCACCTCAGCTTGATGGGTCATCCATTCCTACAGGTAATTGTCGACAACAACTTCTTTAGGGACCTACACACCACGTTTCGTCGGGTCGCCGGCACCAGAGAGCTTTGTCCGGGATGGAAATTCTAGGGTGGTGACTTATAGTGCCGATGAGGCTTTATATGAGGAGAGAGTTGGAGCACGGTTTTTGGGGTCTTAGACACCTGTGTGTGGCCGTTCACCATCCTTGCCGGGTTCTCCCTAGGTAAGGATCCCCCCTCATGTAGCTGCACCGAGGTCTCTTGTGGGGGATGTGTGTTCTTTTGGAAATTGGCTTACACAAAGTGAGATGATCTTGGCGTCTCGAGACTATCCTTTGGGTGAAGTGTATTCTGATTTCTGGGTTTAGTGATAGTATGAGGTAGACTCATGTTGGAGGCACAGAGGTTATGGATAAGGAATTATCTCACAGCGATTTTGGGGACGATGAGGACCGAACGTTTTCCTGATTATGAAGACGGTGATAGTGACAGAGAACTCCTAATTCCAAGTTTACAACATTCTCTGATGTTTCAAATGAGATGGGTGAGGACCAGGTAACCCTTTTCAACATGGAAGGCGAGATTATGTTGGTGGACACAGAATTAGGGGCAACAAGTTGGGAGCCTATTCGAGGAGTCAACAACACTTGCAGAGACACACACTAGTCTGTTTTTGCGCAACAACGACCACGTGTTGTGACCGTCACTCCTTTGAGGAGGGTGGAGGATAACTGTGAGTCTGTGATCCACAAGCTACGCTAGCTTCGACCGATTTGAAAGTGTTGTGCGACATGGGACAAGAAGTTCATGTACAAGTCTCTACACAACCTTGAGTCAAGCATTAATTATGGCAACGGTGGTGATAGGAAAGGACGGGGTTTGATATTTGACTCATGAAGGTCCTCAGTTGGAATGTCAATGGGCTCGGGAGGAGGAAGAAAAGGGACTTGATCAAGGAGATTATTGCCAAGGCTTCTTCGGATGTGGTGATGCTCAAGGAAACTAAAATAGGAGAAGTTGACCAGTTTCTTGTGAGAAGTCTGTGGGAGTCTAGAGACAAGGATTGGGTTTGTTTTGCCTTCTGTGGGTGCTTCGGGAGGTATTATACTAATTTGGGATACGAGATTCGCTTCGAGGATCGACAGTCTCCAAGGGATTTCAGTGCTCTTAAACATCACTGGAAGGGGACAATGGTGGTTCTCTTTGGTTTATGGCCCAACGCGCCATCAAGATCGTATTTCTTGGAAGAGTTAAGTACCCTTGCGGGTTTGTGTTCACCAAGATGGTTGGTTGGAGGAGACTTTAACATGGTGCGACAAGCTGGGGAGAGGTTCGGTGGCTCCACGGATCATGCTGGGATGATAAATTTTGACGACTTCATTCGTGAATGTAGTCTCCGTGGCCCTCCACTAGCTAATGCTCAATTCACATGGTCGGTGAGGGGTCAACGTAATGTGTCCTCGAGGCTCGATCGTTTCTTGTTCACAAATGAGGTTGGGGACGAGTTTCCAGCATTGACGCAAGAGTTGCTCCCGAGACCGTGTTCTGACTACTTCTCTCTTGTCTTGAACTCGACAAACACTCAATAGGGCCCCGCTCCTTTCAGGTTCGAGAACATGTGGACCATACACTCTGATTTTTTTAAAAGAGTGCAGGAGTGGTGGGAGGAATATACGGTGGACGGGTGGCATGGGTATTGTTTCATGAAGAAGTTGAAGTTCGTGAAAGAGAACTTAAAGGCCTGGAATAAGGAGGTTTTTGGGGACATTAAAGTGAAGAAGCAGGAGATCCTTCGACAAATCTAGACAGTGGATAGGACGTGAGTAGCGGGGCTTATGATGAGGTGTTGCTTCGCAAGAGTTCTGGTTTGAAGAATGCTCTTGAAGAGATCCTCATGAAGGAGAAACAGAGTGAGCGGCAGAAAATGAAGGCACGTTGGGCTAAGGAGGGAGATGCGAGCTCGAGATTTTTTTTTTTTTTTCCAAAGTAGTGAATGGTCGACGGCAGAAGGGGTACATCACAGATCTCAAAACGGAATCAAGGCACATTGTTCGTGAAGTGCAAGCAATAAGTCATGAGATTACCGGGTTCCATAAGAACCTATTTGCAGAGGAGGAGTCGAGGAGGCCAAGGTTAGAGGGGCTTCACTGGGATCCATTACCAACTCATGTGATGGTGAACTTGGAAATGCCTTTGTGAAGATGAGGTACGAAGGGCTATTTCTCGGTATGGATCGGGAAAGGGCACCAGGTCCCGATGGTTTTACAATGGTCTTCTTCCAAGATTGTTGGGAGATCATTAAGAGTGACTTGCTGGAGGTCTACCATGAGTTCCACTCTAACGGGATTCTTGGGAAGAGTATTAACTCGAACTTCAATACCTTAGTTCCCAAGAAGGAACGCTCTATCAATGTGAGGGACTTCCGGCCTATAAGTCTGGTCACGAGTGTGTATAAGATCATCACAAAGGTTCTCTCCATTCGATTAGGGGATGTGTTATCACTTACTATATCTCCGACCTAGAGTGCTTTGGTGGGGGGAATGCAAATTCTTGATGAGGCGCTTGTGGCTAATGAGGTGGTTGATGAGGCTACGAAAAGGTACGAAGGGGTAGTCGGATTTCGAAAAGGCTTACGATAGAGTGAGCTGGGGTTTCTTAGACACGGTGATGGAGAAGAAGGGTTTCGGGGCACGATGGCGAAAATGGATTATGGGTTGAATGGCACATCTAGAGAGTGGTTCTCTTCATCCAGAGGTCTTCGACAAGGAGACCCCCTCTCGCCCTTTCTCTTCACTTTGGTGGTCGATGTGTTGAGCCTGATGTTGCAAACAGGGGAGGATGATGGGATTGTGGAGGGTTTCCGAGTGGGCATGGATTTTGTTCCGATATCTCACCTACAAACGATACTATCCTCTTCCTAGCACATAATATGGAGAAGTTCAAGCATGCCATCACCGTGCTCCAAACTTTTGAGTTGGTCTCCGGCATGAAAATTAACCTCTCAAAATGTAGTATGGTTGGCATCAATTTGGATCGGTCTGGTGTTGAAGCATTTGCCTCCATGGTGGGTTGTCAACTCAGTAGTTGGCCGCTTATGTATTTGGGTGTGCCACTTGGGGGAAACCCACGTTTTGATGCTTTTTGGAATCCAGTGGTCTCTAGGATTTCAAAACGTCTAGATGGTTGGAAGAAGGTTTACTTTTTACTTGGTGGCAGAATCACAATTGTGCAAAATTGTCTCTCTAGCATTCCGTTGTACTATTTGTCCCTTTTCAAGATACCTGTGGGTGTGGCAAACAAAATTGAGCGTTTGATGAGGGATTTCGTATGGTCGGGAGCGGATGACAAGAAAAAGAATCACCTTGTCAAGTGGTATCTCGTGTGCCGAAAGGCAGAAGGGGGACTCGGCATTGGGAGGCTGGCTTCCAAGAACATTTCCTTGGTGGCCAAATGGTTGTGGAGGTTCCCTTGGAGCCTGATGCCCTATGGTGCCGTGTTATAAGAAGCAAATATGGGACTGACTTGTTTGGTTGGGCAGCAGGACCAACGACTCTTGTGACACATGCTTGTCCGTGGAAGTTTGTATCACAAGTGTCCTCTGTTTTCGTGCCTTTGGTTAGGTATCGAGTTGGTAATGGTTCACGAATGCGCTTTTGGGAAGATGTTTGTCAGGGGGAAGTCTCTTTTCGGTCGAGGTTTCCACGACTTTATTCTCTTTCGTCCGTACATGAGTCCTCGATTAGCAACTTCTATGACTTGGCCAATGATTGCTGCGATGTCCACTTCAGGAGAGCACTCAATGATGGGGAACGGATGAAATGGCCTTGCTTCTTAACACCCTAGATGGGGTAGCTCTCACCACTGCCAATGATACAAGAGTATGGCTTGGTGACTCTTCGGGCGTTTTCTTGTGCAAGTCCTTTCTACAACAACTCAATTCCCCTTCAACCTATCCTTTGGTCTCGATTGCTAGCTTTCTATGGAAAGCAAAGGCGCCGATGAAGGTGAAGGCATTCGTTTGGACTTTGGCGTTAGGGAGGCTCAATACTAACAACATGGTGCAGAAGCGTGATCCTTGGTGGGTTATCTCCCCAGACATCTGCTTCATGTGTAAAAGGAGCAATGAAACTGCTGCTCACTTGTTTCTTCATTGTGACGTGGCGCACAAACTTTTGGTCAGATTGTTTGCCATGAGTGGGAAGAGCTGGGTTTTCCCGCACAGCGCACAGCGTTATGGATTTTCTTCAAATTCTTTTTGCGGGTTTCGGAGGGAGAAAGGAAAAAAAGGGTGCTTTGGCGCTGTGGCATTCTGGCCCTCTTTTGGTGCATATGGTTGGAGCGCAATGCTAGAATTTTTGAGGGAGTAGCCCACCCCATAGATATTGTCTGGGATAGGGCGTCTTTTTTGACATTGTTATGGGTGCGAGCTGCAGGCTTTTATAAGGACTACACTATTTCCGAGATCCAAAGGAATTGGGGTAATTTGTAAATATACCCTCGTGGACTACTTGTCCTCGTACGCTGTAATTCCGTTTCCTTTATAATAAAATTTTCTCTTTATCTGAAAAAAAAAACAATATGTGATACTAGCATGCTTCTAAACAGCGTCAAAAATTGACTTCACCTTCCTGCAGATTTAAATTCTTATACATTTGTGGTCATGCATGCATTGTTCTTTGTATCACAGTACTCAAGAAATGTGAGTCAAACACGCTGGATCATTGACGATGAAAGAATGGGGGAAGCATCTGTTGAGGTACGACCAACATGCTACATTCTATGTTGTACTCTTTTAACGTGCAGTTTATTTTGAGTTTTCACTGCATCGTGTTGTTATTCTAGGAAATCGTGGGTGGCGGCATTCTTCCATTGTGCAAGGGTGATAGCTACAAGTTTCACGCTGCAGGCAGAGAAGACATTGATGTACTGCACATGTGAGTTGTTGCTTTTAGGTGAAAATGATGATCATGACTTGTATTTATTTGGAGCACAAATTTCAGGTCAGAATGTTGGGCTCAGGACGACCTTTCTTACTTGAAGTACAGAACCCCCGCATAGTGCCATCAGAAGTGTCTGTAAAAGAGATGGCGGTGAAAATCAATTGCTCGAAAGGTGAATTGGTAAGAGGGAACACCTTCACTATCGGTTTGCTTTCCTTTCTCCTAGGTCTCATTATGTAATCTAACCTATTTTCTTTCACTTCAATTTTTTCCTGGTCCTACATTGCACTTTGTTGCCCAATTCTTTGAGTACTTGAGAGTTCAATTCTGTTTGAGAGTACTTCTTTGTATTGTACAGGTAAAGGTGAGAAATCTCAAGGTTGTCAATGATCAAGGTTGGACCCTAATGCGTGAAGGCGAAGCAGAGAAACAGGTTAATCTTCGATAATGTAATCACAGTTCTTGCTTTTATTCTTTTTCTTGGGCATGGTTGATTGTCATATTTGACCAACAAAACTGTTGTACTACTGCTCCTTCCATGCAGAAGCAATACGCTGCCCTGGTATGGATTTCTCGTGAACTTGAGGAGAAAGACTTGGAGACCATATCATCACTAAAGGAGTTGGTGAGCAAATCTGCTGTATTAATTTTCGTTTTTATCTTCTCCTTCTAGCTTGAGAACGGCATGGTACCGATGCTTATAACATTCTCATCTTTGTTATTGTTATACAATTCGATTCCTATTTAGGCCCCACTTGGAATGCCCTTAATTATTACAAGGGTAGTGACCTAAAAAATGTGAAGAAAATCGTTGAAATGTTGACAAAAAGAGGTTGAATGACACTTGAGAAGGGTAATTGTTACCCTTATATGAGGGTAATACATTGCCCACTTTTCCCTTAGGGTAATGATTCACCCCCTCCATCTTCCTCCATCCTTCCCACCCAAGTCCCCACAACATGTTAAGCTTTTCATCCTCTACCTCCAACACTAGTCTCTATGCCACTTTTTCTCTTTTCTTTTCTCCTAAAACTATTGATTACCCCCTTAATCATTACCCTCATTCCGAGTGAGCCCTAACGGTGGAATATACCTATGTCCTCTTTTAGAATCATTCTTCTAACCTTCAAGTAAAGCATTTCCATCCACTTGTCTACTTACGAAGAAATCTTTTTTTTTTTTTTTTTTTTTTTTTTTTTTTTTTT
>ONZA01013511.1:111268-123809 GCA_900322205.1 Kewa caespitosa | reverse complement strand
TAAGGAATCGTTCCCTCACATCTTTCCTATGTCCTTCGATCGACCCGCGTTTAGTTGGTACTATGGACTCGACACTGTGCGAGTTAAGACATGGGAGGATATAAGCTGAGTTCCTAGCTCAGTATTCGTATAATACTGAGCTTCCCGTTACGATCTGGGAATTAGAAGCCACTAAGCACCTCACAAGTGAGGCTTTCATGACATTCGTCACTAGGTGGAGAGAGAGGGCTCCCATATGGTAAATAGGCCCTCGTAAAGAGACCAAGTTCGTACTATCATATGCAATTTGAGGCCCAAATTTACGAAACACTTAATTTTCCAACCTATAAGCCATTTCCTCCAACTTACAGAGGTAGGATTGGCAATTGAGGAGGAGCTTCTCAATTCGGAAGAGAAATGGAGTAAGGGCAACAATAACAAAAACACCACCAAGCGGAACAATACCGCAAAGGTGAATGAGTTTAACGCCCTAAACGAGGGTGCACCTCAACGTTGGGAGAGACAAGCCTACACCCCATTTGGTATGACTCTCACCCAAGCCCTCGAGCGCTTGATAAAAATAATTATTTTCTGCCAATTGGGCCCACTCTCGATTTCCTAGAGGACAAAAGGTCCAAGAACTACGATTTATCAAAATACTGTAATAAGTATCACCGTTGTAAGGGCCATGAAACCAAGAAGTGCTGGACCTTAAGACACGCGGTCCAAGACCTTATCGACAATTGCACTATACCGTTGCCGAAGGCAGCACATGCCCCTAATAACAATAAGAATCCTGTCGCATCTCAGGAGGAGTCCATTTTCGCCATATCCGACGATGAACTAGGTTTCAATCCTACTTTACTTGTCGAACCCGTATCACCGCATGGCCACTTAAGCATTAACTGTATATGGTATAGCGATGAAAAGGGCGCATGGAATGCATCCCTAAGGTGCGACGAGATTTACGATGACGCATGGCTTTTCGAAAATGAAGTTTGAGAAGGCGAAGTCGACAATCTTACTAGGTCAGGTAGGTATTACAGGAAGAAAGACGATCCACCCTACACCAACGATAACCCGACGGACAAGGGTAAAGAAGTAGTGGAAAAAGAAGCACTTGATAACCCCTTGTCAAAACAAATACAAAGAATGAAAGCCGACGTTACCATCTAGAAACTCTTAGCATTGTCTCTAGAGCATAGGCAAGCACTCCTTTCAAAACACAACAAAATTAATATATCACTTGAAATGTCTTTTGCCGAACTTGTAAGCTTCTTGAAGGAGGAAAGATTGCCCACCACGATGACGTTTTCGGAAGAAGACCTACCTAAATAAGGTCATAACTATAATAAGTCACTATACCTTACGGTGACGTTTAACCAACATCACGTACCCATGGCACTCGTGGATAACGGATCCGCGGTCAATGTACGCCCACTTAGAATCGTAAAATGATTAGGCCTTCAATATGACCTCGCACAAACATCACACGGCTTACCTACGATAATTCGAGGAGAAGTGTACTCGACACCATCAGCATCAATGTCACTGCTGGTGTCATCGAAAAATGAGTCACCTTTTCCGTAAACGATATACCCTCCACTTTCAACCTGCTCTTGGGACGACCTTGGCTCCATAGCATCAATGCCGTCCCATCCACCCTTTACTAGAAAGTCAAGTTGGTTGTAGAAGGAAAAGTCCTTGTGATCGAGGCCGACCAAATGAACGTCACCTAATCCCAGACTCCCATCCTAAAAATACACCATGGTGAAAAAGACAAGGACTTATGGGGATTCAAACCTAAAATTAACGCCATAACAGATGAACAAGTTCGATTCGAATTTGATCCTCATTCTAACCTCCACGTTAACGCCATCCTTCGAAAAAAGGGCTATATGCCTGGGATGGGACTAGGAAAGCACACCCAGGGCCCGAGTTCATTTCGGTGGGCACAAGCCATGGACTACACGTTCGGCCTAGTCTAAGCTCCCTCGATTCAGGAAATCAATGCATCGATGTCAAGGGAAAGCAACCGAAAGAGGGCCATACAAGAAGGCATTCCCTTCGGTCGCCCCAAGTTCAATTATCCTCACACCGTGAACGGACAATTGTTTGGGAGGCAAAAACTTTTCTTACTATGAATTTCCCGAACCATACTACCTAAAATAAGAAGGCACATTAATCCTAGGATTCGAAATCTTCGAGGACTGCAACCTTCCGGACAACAAAATCCGTCAGCTTCAGAACCATTTACCACTTGATTGGGCTCAACCTTTACCTCACAACGCATTTGGTCTCCTTTTCAAGCAAGAGAAGATCTGAGCACGAGAATATGGCGACGTAGTTTTGCCATCCAGAACAAAGAGTTCGACCTCTTCGAGTTGATCGCACTCGCCACCAGGATACTTGAGGGATGGTGCCGCACCTGCAAATGGACGACTTTTGACGGGCACAAGTTTAGCATTACCATAGGAGAAGGACCTATGTTCGAGTCTAGTGACTCCGATTCTAGTTCTAGCGATTCTGATTCTGATACTAATGTAGGACATTCTCCTCCCGAGAGAATTAGGAAGCTAGGCTCCCCTACTCCCAAAGTGTATGATCCTTCCAATGATGTACCCTTTCACGATACCAATAAAAATTAATGAGGAATCCCCTTACTACTTGGATTGTATTGTCAGCAATGAATGTGATGACGATAAGTCACTCATGCAAGCCATGCTCGAATCTGAACAAAAAACTTCGGTAACTGACGAAACCAAAATGATTAACTTGGGAACTCACGATAAACCGCAAGAGGTTGACATTGGTCTAACTCTAACTCCAAATGAAAGATCCGACCTATTGTGCCTCTTAGAGGAATTTATAGATGTCTTCGCATGGTCGTATAAGTACATGCCGGGAGTTGACCGATCCATCGCCGAGCACAAAATTCCGCTCTTCCCCAATGCCAAAGCTATTAGGAAAAAACTAAGAAGGATGAAACCTGAATGGGCCTTAAAGATAAAGAAAGAGGTAGAAAATAAACTCGACGCAGGGTTTATTGGAGTGGTCGATTACCCCAAATGAGTAGCCAACATCGTACCCATCCCAAAAAAGGATGGACGAGTAAGCATGTGTATAGACTTTTGAGATTTGAATAAGGCTTGTCCAAGGCCGATTTCCCTTTACCCCACATCGATGTCCTAGTCAAAAACACCGCAAATCATGAGCTCCTATCATTCATGGACGGTCATGCGGGATATAACAAACTCCTCATGGTCGAGGAAGACATGCTGAAAACAACCTTCATCACCCAATTGTGAATATACTGCTATCGTGTCATGCCTGTCGGGTTTATAATTGCTGGGGAAACTTGCAAAAGGACAACACAAACCCTTTTACCTTACATGATGCATAAAAAAGGTTGAGTATACGTGGACGATATGATCATCAAGTCTCGCGGCCGAGAAGGGAATATGCCCAAGCTCCACAAGTTTTTCGAAAGATTAAGGAAATCTAATATGAGACTAAACCCTCAAAAATGAGAATTTGGCGTCATCTTCAGGAAACTCTTAGGTTTCATAGTAAGCTCTATGTGAATCGAGATGGATCCATCAAAGAGATAATCGAAATGCCTCCCCTGAAAACTGAAGAGGAAATAAGAGGCTTCCTAGGAAGGCTTCATTATACTAGTCGATTTATAAACAAATTGACTATTATATTTGAACCTATTTTCAAAAAATTAAAGAAAAATGTCAAGGTCAAATGGGACGACCAATGCCAAAAGGCATTCGACAAAATTAAGAATACTTTGCTGAATATTTCTGAATATTTTGCTGACCACCCCGTGAAGAACCCAGAAAATGGGGAAGAATATGAATTTCCTGATGAGCACGAATGACGACAAATACTGAGACCTTGCTTAAGTACTTCAACGGGGCATCAAATCAAAGGGGATATGGCATAGGAGTATTGTTAGTCTCACCAGATGGGGCACACACCCCATTATCCAAAAAACTCGACTTTGAAGTCATTAACAATGCCGCAAAGTACGAGGCTTGTATTGTTGGATTACAAGCCATGGTAGCCATTGGGATTAGAACCCTCAGGGTGCACAAAGATTGAACCCTAATCATCAATCACATCTTCAAAAAGTGGAAAGTTATGAATGGGAGCTTTTCCCTTTACCAAGCCCATTTAAAAAAGATTGCTGAAAATTTTTCCAAAATCGACTATACCTACCTTCCGAGAGAGGAAAATCAATTCGCGTACGCTCTCGCTAGTATGGCATCCACGATCACTACCCCTTGCAAAATCGAAACGATGCCCATATACATCAAATGGAGGGAAGAACCCACTCACCATTACACCTTAGAGGTGGACTCTAGAAAATTTCTGATAATCACTGGGGACCAGCTTTTGCGTTCTAAATAGAATGCATTTGGTTCAAAAAGTGCAAAAACAGCAAAGCGATGTAAATATTGATGCAAAATCAAAACAATAAACAAACAAAAGATTACAAAAGATTGATTTTTATTGATTAATGTTTCATAAGTCCAATTACAAGGATTTAAAAATGACAAAAAGCAATTCCTAGAGTCGGAATGAATAAGGAAATACATCATTCAAAATCCTAAAGCTAAGGACTCATGCTCTACTCTTCCTTCTCCTTAGAAGGACGACGATCCTTGGGGGAGCCGCGCTCGTGATCGCCTCATCCTTGCAATGTCAAACTAGGTGCGTCTTCTTCCTCTTCTTTGGAGGCGCCTCATCCACGGGACGAACATTTAGGCTTGCTGAAGAAACCAAGATGATTAACTTGGGAATTAACGATTAACCTCAAGAGATTAAATTTGGTCTAGACGAAATATCCAAACTAATCGAGGCAATCCTTCCCATTGAGGTTGAGATACCTTCCCTTAGGGTAGTTGTAGAGAGTGACATTCCAGAGGCTGACTGGGTAAGGGAAAGATATGAGCATTTAGTCTTACTAGACGAAAGGTGCCTAAACGCTTTGCAAAATGTTCAAATGTACCAAAGAATAGTGGCTCGTTCTTTCAATAAAAAGGTACATCCACGATCGTTAAAAGAAGGTGACTTGGTTTTAAAAGAAAACAGAGAACCTATACGAGACCCACATGGTAATTTTAGCCCAAATTAGTCTGGACCGTACATAATCAAGAAAATCCATTTTCAGGGGAGCGGTCTTGCTCTTGGATCTAGATGGAATAGAGTTTTCCCAACTAACTAACTTAGACCAACTTAAGAAGTTTTACACATAATTCCCAAGTTTAATAATCATTTAACACACATATACTATGAAAGATAATATTAGGTAAGCAATAAAAACAACAAAATAAAATCCTTTATCATCTTGAACTACTTTCGGCCTAATTCCCATTCGAATACGTCGGTAACCAGCAAAGGCACGGCTTAAATTCTAAAAAATCAACATCATCTACATCGCTTTATTTGAACTACGTTCAGCTTGATTCCCATTCAGAGACGTAGGTAACCCTCAAGGGCCCGACTCATTCAAAATATTATAAACACTTCTCTTTCCATAAAGAAGACACACGTTGGCAGAATGCGCTATGCTTTACACTTTTCCCATAGTGCACGATACCAAGTGTTTACTATGCTCAATGCTATGCCCATATTGTAAATTCAAAGTCTCTATTATGTTTTGGGTGATACCCATAGTAGAAACTGATTTGGGCTTTAATTCTACTTTGGCCCCAAAATTTTCAAACATGATTTGTACCAACAAAAAAAATGTGAGTTAGAAAAGACATTCTCTTTTCAGAAATTATAAACATTGACAATAATTTTGGAGCATAAATGATATAATTTATTAAGGTTTTCAATATTCATTTAAACCTTAGCAAATTTAATTTTCAGGGAAATGACATTCTTTTATTTCCAGAAAATATTAGGGAATAAATGGGAAAGGAAAAGAAAAACCAATACGTAAAAAACAATAGTTAGTAAAAAGAAAGTTAGCTTCAGCCCAGCGAATTTGTGCAAATTCGCTAGGTGGCCTGGCGATTTAGCTAATAATCGCTGGCCTGTAGCGAATTTTTTGAAATTCGCATGGTACCAGCTTTTGCGTTCCAAACAGAATGCAAAATGAATACATTCTGGTTCTTAATGTGAAAAAGACGGTAAGAGTGATGCAAATATTGATGCCAAATCGAAACAATAAACAAACAAGAGATGATGTAAGATTGATTTCATTGATTCATAAGATTCATAAGTCCTATTACAAGGATTTCGAAATGACAAAAAAGCTATTCCTGGAGTGGGAATCCTAAAAAAAAGTAGATTCTAAAATCCTAACTAAGGGCCTATGTATTCTACTCCTCCTTCTCCTTGGGAGGACGACAGTCCTTCGGGGCAGCCGCACTCGTGCTCGCCTCATCTTTTTGACGCAAAACCAAGTGCGTCTTCTTCCTCCTCTTGGGAGGCGCCTCAATCGCGGGACAAGCCATTGAAATCGGGGGCTTCGCCTTCGCCTTTTTCTTCGATGGCGTAAGAAGTTTCTTCTTGGGTTGGCTAGGTGGAGGCGCTTGCTTCTTCAACCCTTGTTTCTCGTTTTCCCGAGACTCCTTGTGCTTACTTGTGTCACCGGAGATCATCCATGCAAGATAATGTCTCGTTAAAAATGGAGATAAAGTCTTACGGGGTACTACCCAACACGGACGCTCATTCCAATAGTTACCCCAAATCTCTAATTGTCTAAAACTTAACTTTACCTCGGGTTGGACAATTGTGTCTTTCATCGGGATGTGTTAGGCTATTCAATATTGACGCAAAACCAGAGTGGAGTGAAACGTAAAGAGATCGGTAAGGCTTACTACCCGGCTATGGGGTATCTCCTCCACGCATCCAACAATGGTTGTAAGGTGCCACCACGGAACGTGCCAACAAACAGTCGGGTTCCTCCCAAGTGAATCATTCATTCACCAAGAGAATTCTCCTCACATAAGCGTTGGCGAGACATGAATTGCTTTTGCGCATAGGCAATGAGAGCATCCGATTTCTTCACCAACCGAAGCTGCTCTAAGAGCCAAATCTAGAAAGACAAAAGAAAAAGAGAATCAATAATCATGCGAAAAAAAGGACGAAGAAAAAGTACAAGCATGTAACAAAAAAATAAATAAAAGAGGCATTAAGACTCACTTAAAGAAGCAAAGGAGTTCCCGAGATGTTACCATCCTCTTCATGCACCACGCGATCTAAGCAAGAAAGTGTTTCTCCCACGACGAGCTTGGGACTACAACCTTCCTTCATCCTCTTGACGATGTGTAGAAGAGAAGCACGGGCATTCTTACTACTTCCCACGAAAAGGAAGCGGCATAGGAGATACAAAACGAAGGCCCGGCTACAGAACGTCCTCGCTCTACTGTCATTCACCAAGGGAAGGGGAGAGAAGTGCTCGATCACCTTGAGCAAGTTGAAGTGATCCCCGTCAAGAATATCTCTAGCCTTCTCGTGATTAAGGCCAAGATAATCCTCATACAAGGATTCGAAGTTGTTACTCAACATGGGAAGTTCCATGTTGATGTTTGGGAGAATGCCTAAAATTGCGGAGAATTCCTCTACCAAAGGACACAATTCCTTAGTCCCTCCAAGGTGGAAGACATGAAGGTCGGGTATCAAAAACATGATGGACGCCCTAAGGAGAACCCAAACGAGCTTCACTTGTTTGAGGGTGAAGAATATAGCAATGTTGAAGATGCTTAAACGTTGACGTTCCTCCATGGACATGGAGTTCATCCATGCATCAAAAGATTTTTCGAAGAGATTGGCCATAAGTTTGGGATGATTTTGAGCTTATAATTTTTAAGAAATGGAGAAGTTTGAGAATTTCATGGTTCAAGTGAAATATTCTTCCATGAAAAGCCACCATTTTATAGCTACACATGCAGAAACGCTTGCAAAGGGAAAACGAAGCATCAGGTTTGGGACCTGGCCCAGCGATTGTGGACATAATCGCTGAGCCACCCTGTAATTTTTTGCATAATCACCGGGATCCCAGCGATTTTTTGCATAATCGCTGGGATCCCAATGATTCCCTTCATATTCGGTGGCGTCCAAGCGATTTTTGTCATATTCGCTAACCATCAAATGTCATATTTAAGTGATCATTCACTTACCTTGAGTTAATCCGGGTTTAGGAATTAATTTTTTTTTGTTTTGGATTTTAATCCTTTGCCCCCCATGTCAACGCATTCTCATTTTTATTGCATTTTAATAATTTAATCATTTTTTTATTCCATTTTTGTGCATAAATGTGTTCATGGGATATTCTTTCATTTACCTCTCTATATTCAATTCTATTTTTTATTTGTAGATATATTCACAAATTATTTTCTTTCATACCATTTTCATGTATATATGTGTGCATGACGAGCAATTTTGAGAAAATAAAATTTCATTAATAATAAANNNTTTCTGTTTACATAAAAGAGTTGAAAAGACCCTCCGGGAATCACTATCTACATAGGACGACCTAGTAATCGTTGCCAGGAGGTGCCGAGCCGGCATGCCTCTTGCGGGAAGGTCCCATCTGTGGTTGATTCTGCTGCACCTCTAAGATTGCGTTGAAGTCCCCCATCTGCTGGCTGGTGGAAAGCACGAGCAAGTCCATATCATGGCCACCCACAGACTCTCGCTCCCTCACCTGCTCCTTTGCTCGTAACTGCGGGCGAGAACCGCTCCCACGACCCTCGGTCTTGCGGGCCGCACGGCTCGAACCTTGAGCATGGGAAGCATGACCGCCTCCTTGGTGCAACCGACTCGCCTGAGTCCTCGGGACCCTCACTGGTGGCACCTGCTAAGGCTGGAGGACCCCCTGAAAGGTTAAACAAATAAAAGTTAATAAAAATGCAACATGGCCTGAAGGAAAAGAGGAAGCATATGAATATACCTCTCTCGCCTGAGTACGAGAAGAACAGTTCAAGGTGAAGACCTATCGGATATGCTTCGTCATGGTAGAGACGACATTCAGGGTCGCGCAACCGCTGAAATCATCGCGGTTCCCCTCAGGCAGGGGAAGGTACTCGCACTCGTGATCCCATATGTCCGAGACCTCAAGTGTGACACAAGTTCCTGACTCATCCTCATAGGTGATTAGACAAGTCGGCACAGGAATGCGCACTCGACCCTGAAATAACAAAGAAACTCCATCAGAGTTCATCCAACACGAGCAAAACCAAAAGCAAGAAGGCATATCCGTAAGCTTACCTCAGCAAAAAGAAGAGTGGCCGGCATCAGATGCTCACTGCAAAACGCGTGGTAAGTTAGGGCTGGGTCTCCATCACCCAGCTACTGGATGAAGTACGATAATTTAGCACCTCGCGCAGCCACCCTGAATTCCCTCGCAGAAAGGAAGTTAGTGTAGTAGACGGAGTCTAGAGCATCATGAGGGACCTCGAATCTCCCAAGAATCTGACGGGTCACTCGCTCACCGAGAAACCACACATGACAGAAGGGGCCATCGAGCAGGATGCTCTTCAGATCGTACTCTCGAATCGCATGCCGTCCCTTATCTAGGATGCCTGTCACATCAGACCAAGGGGTGTACGAGACCTAAAAAGTAGCAAAAGAAAACATTAGATCAAATATAAAGTGCATAATACACAAATCAAAAAGCATAATACTTGGAATCCATGTGTACCTAAAGAGCGATGAACTCATTCAGCATCCGTTGTTGCTTTGGAAGAGGAAGCTCTCTAGGCGCAGTAAGATAAGCCAACGACCAACGAGCTTAGATCGGAAAAGCTCGCGGCTCGTCACATTAGGGCTCGAAGATCGAGAAGTGCTTGTAGAACCATATCTGCACGTAAGAAGAGAGTTAGTAACTCAAAATAAACAGCAAACATGAGGCAATCAAAAATTGAAAGGGGTATTACCTCGATAACCTTCCAAAAGCCACCAAGGAGAATGTCCTTGTTCTTCACTTGACGGCATCCCTGCCTCAAGTACTTCACCAAGGTCGCATAGCCAGGTGCGCTTCAATTATATCCACTAGTACTCCCAACGTCTTGAAGAGCCGGGAGGTAAGAAAAGTAAAGACGACTGCCCTTGTACGCAAATAGGGTGCAAGCCAGGAGGTAGGCGACAAAGATACGTGCCGTCTGATCTGGAGTCAAATCATCAAAATGGTCTGTAAGAAAATCCCTATAGATCGAGTATGGGATGGCTCCGTTGTTAGGGGTCGCAAGCCTCTCGAAGTCTGCCCCAAACATGTTCGTCAGTGTCTCCTGCTCGTGGTAGAAGTAACCATCCAGAGGCACTGGCTCGCCTATGAAGCCTACACCACTAATTAGCCCGAACTCCAACGGCATATTCGTCATCTCGCCCATTGGGAGGTGGAACATACTTGTTGTATCCCAGAAGCGCTCGATGAGAGCCCGTACGACCGTAAATTTCACATACTCGCAACCGTAAAGTGAAGTAAGCTAAGTGCCAAACCCGGTCTCCTCGAAGCGGACGACAAAGTCGTCACCAAGATCCCTAACGAGAAAACGGTATGTGGTGATGTGCTCGCCTATACAACCGTAACCTCTCAAATACGCCCTCTTCTCCTATGATAAGATTACGTACACAATATCATCAACAAAATTAAAAATCGCTGGAAAAAAATCATGGGCAATATACGAGTACACCTATGCATACAAACGACGAGCATTTTGGCATTTTACCAAACAATATGAAACATACATAACATGAAATATGTTCTAAAGGAATAAAACATGAGCTAATGGGTTCATGTCAATGTTTTATGGCAAGATGAGCATAATACGAAGCATAACAAGTGCTTTTATTAGCAAAAAATCGACTAAAAATCCAAGGGGCATTGCATCGAACACTTGGCGTGCGTGACTCAAAAACACATGAATTTACGAAATTCACACATACCAACACCCGTTCATCATCAACCTACATCCACTGATCACATACATACCCGAAATTACGTCCCAAGTTCATCACACACTTACATGCACCCCAAAATCCACAGAAACAAATGAATTTTGCGAAAATGCAAAGCGTAAAGCTTCGGAACTTTCCGCTTGTTCCTCGCGCTGTAAGACAAGTGATTACCGGGGTTAAGCAAGAGCACTGAAGGATTCCACTCTCGCTCCGGTTTCCATTTGCACCGGACGAACCAATACCCGGCTCGGAGTTCCTCCCCAACCATCTTTCGCTTGTACTTTGGGGCACCCACGGGCCTACCCTGAAATACATGGTGAGCCGGACCCACCTGGGCCTCTTCTTCGTCATCCTTGACATCAAGGAGACCAGAAACCTTCATCGTGATGAAGAATGCGAACAAATCAAACTATTTCTTCAAACCCATCCTCAAACAAGATATCACTACAATTGAGCTAATTTCTCGTTAATAAAAAGAGATAAGTGGTAGAATCAAGCTAAGAATCAAAGGAGACAAGCTATAGGTGAATGGGGAAGAAGATTTGAGCAACAACAATGAAGGTTTGAGAGAGAAATCCAGAGAAAACGAAGAGCTAAGTTCGTGAAATGAGTCTGAGAGGAAATTCGCTAGGCCCCAGCGATAGATTCGTTGGGTCTCCAGGGAATTAAGGCATATTCGCTACACCCTTCTCCAGCATCGTTCAAAATTTATTTGTTATATATTATTAAAAATGCTCGAACGTTGTAATATACGCGGGCATTTGAGTGTGGGACTGTTCAAATCCGTACAGCGCGGATAAAATCTGACCCAAACGTTCGGTTCCAAAATCCAAAAAAAAAAAAAAAATTCTTTTTTGGCTCAATAAGTCAATGAGGGATAAATTTTTTTGACCTAGACTGTCGATAAAATATTTGAAACAATCATTCTGACCCGGGTAGTCAATAAATACCCACAATTTTACTTTTCTGACTCGGGTAGTCAATAAATGCCCAAATTTGTATTTTTGCTGAATCGGGTTGTCAATAAATATCCTTATATCCTTCAAGTCTATTTTTCGACCCTAGGACGTCGATAAAATCCTTCAAATATATTTTCCGACCCTAAGATGTCGATAAACTCATTAAAATCTTTTTTCCGACCCCAGGATGTTAATAAGCTCCTTCAAATCTATTTGCAACCTCAGGATGTCGATAAACTCCTCCTTCAATTCCATTTTCGACCTCAGGACATTGATAAACTCCTTCCATTCCATTTCCGACCCTAGGATGTCGATAAACTCCTACACATGCATTTCGACCCCAAGATGTCGATAAACTCTTCCTTCACTTTATCTTGACCCACGACATCTTTATAAGCAGGTATCATCCTTCATAAAGGATAGGGGCCTATACCCCTACTCATACATTTTCAGCTACCCACTAAGTAAGCTAAGTGCACTCTACACTTGCAAAAAGACATACTTTGACCTTCGCCACTCGGCGCCTCGGCCAAAGTGGGGGCTTTTGGTGACACCAAAATAGTGTCCCCCAAATGACCCTATGACGATAAATAATCTACGATATAGCTCTTGGATATTTCTAATACACGATATAATGAAAACCCGAAAAATCCAAAGTCAACCGAAGACAAAGGGCAAAA